>JAUTDX010000271.1:0-210528 GCA_030844895.1 Ambrosia x helenae | reverse complement strand
ATCCTGCACGTCTATTCTCCAAACAGTACCTCCCGACACTAGATTTTGGTAGTGTCTAGGATTTTATTTCATAAAAAAATATTATATATATACAAATACACACACACAAAAGTAATTACCTTTGTATTGGTTTCTATATAGAATAATGTTTTAGTTATAAAAGTAAATGACATTATTGAAGTATCATGTATTAACCTAATCAGACTCGTCTCAAAAAATCGACTTTTTAACACGTTTGAGAAGTAACACTTTTTGTTTTGAAAATAAGGGAGGGTGAGGGCCATCATATTTGTTCTTTTTCGTGTTCGTTTATGTACGTAACTGTCATAACTGATGTTTCACGAGGTTTTTCTTTTATGCAAATCTTTAAATTTTGAGTCAAAGAATGTGTATCAAGTACTACTTTGCACACACTTCGAAATTTAGGTATGTACATATGGCTTTTGTCATATCAAGTAATATTAGACAATTTGTCCCCTCTTTCTATATTTTAACATCATGTTCTTTAGACTTTTTCTTTTCAATTGTCTTCTTTTTTCACAATAATCTAAACGACTAAAACCCTTTACCGAACACCAATCTATCACCCATTGATATTTTAACAATTTTGTTGTTTTGTTAATGGAAAGAAACATAAATATAGAATATGTATTTTATAAATTAAAATGATTTTTATCAAGGTATTTAGATGCTAGCACAAGTGTAATTTCCAAAGTGACCAATATTCTTTCAAGCCACTCAAATTTTTAGATGGATAAGTGTATTCGACAACATATGTTGTCATATCTATTCAACTATTTTATAAAAGTGTGTAGTAGTATATAAACACCATAATACGTGTGTGATAGATATTAGACAGAAAATAAACAACATATATTTGAGTTTGTCATCCAACAAATTACTACTCCTATTTATTAATAGTACGATATCTAAAGTCTCTTCACAAAGACGTGATTTTCAAGTTACAAAAAAAAAAAAAAAGCTTCAGTGTAATTTAGCTTCTCTACCTTTTTCATTTTAAAAAAGCATAGTACAATTATGAACAAATTAAAATAAGTTAATTTAGTTAATAAAAAAGAAACGTATACAATACATGTTTTTAACCATAAAAACAAATATAATACAAGTCGTGGATAAATATTTTTTGGTCCAAATGATTCTTCGGTAGTGTGTGTGGAAAATCAGTTAAAGTATGTGCACGGAAGGGCATCAACCACCCCTTTTTTAATTAAAAATTAATTACTTTTTTTATTTAAAATTAACTTTCAGGCGAATTCCTTCCTATTAATTTCTCCTTTTACCTGTTCAAAATAGATTTATGTAAAACCATGTATTATTTTTCCAAATTAAATTTATAAATTTTTATATTGGCCGTCATCGATAGGTAATCATGACTATAGACAAAATTGTCTTCTTCGATTTTAAACCATAGACATATATATGTCAAGGTTTTGGGGCCCAACATTGGATGATATTTCTTGAAGCCGCTCGAAACCTCGAATCCCTATGCATGACCCCCTTACGAGTTTACATGTGAACAATAAGCACTCATCACTCATATTTGTAACCATTTTGGTTGCCTAATACAAATACTAAAAATGGGTATGCTTTCAAAACTAAAAAAATCATAAAACGTGAAGATAACAATAATTGCAATGACTAGAACTAGTTTCACAAAAAATACAATTAAAAAAAGATTTGCAAACCATATATGTATAAAGCTAAATGTTTATTATCTTGATTATAAAAATATTATCATAAATATTAGAAAAAAATCTTTTAAAATTTGGATGGTCTAAAACGATAGCTTTAAAATACTCCCACTTAAGCGGCTTAGGCTTTACAGACTATAACTAATTGTTCATATTTTTTCTTAAAAAAGTTTAGTATTAAAAAAATGACTTATTTTAATAACTGTAGCATCGGACCCATCGTTCAATTCTACCATTTTTATGATTATTCAAATATATAACATTATATGTAAAAAAATATAGGAATTGCCTGAGCATCATAGAGGCGATGCAGTGAGTTCAATGGTGTACGAAGCAAATGCTAGATCAGGGATCCAGTTTACGGTTGTGTGGGTGCCATATCATCTCTACAGCAACAAATAGACGTACTTCAAACACAACTAGCTGTGTCACAAGCTGAAGTGGTTCACATGAGAATGCGCCAGTACTCATCCAACCAGTCACCAGAAAACATCTCACCGTCGTCGCGACACCACCAATCGCAGACACCAACCAGGTCCCTTTTTAGCATGGACATGGTTGACCAAACTAATATGGGCATGGGGGAGTCCTTATGGTCCTCATGCAACTAGCAACCATCTTTTTGCTCAAACTTGAGGCTTTCTTTGATTGTGGTTTTTTGGTTGTGGTTTCTATATCTTTTATTTTCTTGTTATATTATACTATATATTATATATACTATATATATCTTTATAACTTATATCACTCTCCACTATATTGTGAGAAGAGGATGATGTTGACGATATATGATTAACCATATTGTAAATTTTTAATTGTGGGACACTTCAATCTATACTATGGTATTACGATTTGATTGAAGTTGGAGGCTATTTATTATGCTTGTAAGTTTGGAGTTGAAATATTATATGATTTATAGATTGCAGTTGGTGTGGAAATTGGAATGTAATAATGGTTTATAGTGGGGTTTTCATGGATTTGATGGTGACCATGCATGTAAAGATGATGATATGGAAAAAACATATATAAGGTCCACTATGGTGGCTCTAGAAGAACATCATCATCACCATCATCATAAATTTATAAGAAAAGAAGTTAGAATGCATGAGCCATGACATGTTAATGGCTAATCATCATCATGTCCACAAAACACATGGAGAGAACAACATGATGCATGCATATTGTTGTTATCTTTCCTGTTCTTTTGAAACATGGTGGCCTATCCCGATTGGGTATGGTACTATGGGCGGTTTATACATTATTGTTTTCCAAATATACTAATGTGGACTTTAATTACTTCCATTTTCATCTTCTCTTTGTTGCCAAGTTAAGGATTGTTTTTGAACTTCTTTATATCATACTCATGTGCCATTACTTACATCTATCAATGATTGAAACTGGACTGGTTATTAACCAGCCATCATGACAATTCAACCCTTTGGGATCTAAAGCTAAACTAAAATTCGTGTTTCTGAATCAGAAACCGGACTAGGTTTTTTTTTTTTTGAACAACCAAACGGACCATTTATTCATCACCAACAACAATACACAAATTACAACCAGGAGTAGCAAGTCGCTACCCGAACACTCCACGAAACAGAATCAAACAAATCTATCAATGATTACAAAGCAACCCCTTTAACCCGCCACCAAACTCAAGAGAAATCAATATCTTCAAAAGCCCACCATTTCTTTGAGTCAATTCCTATCACTTTCGACCTCTTAGTCATCCACCAATGCGTATTTTCCTTTATCTCTTCCACCATCCTTGTGACCGAAGAGTCCAGGCCATTAAAGATCTTCGCATTTCTCGCTAACCAAATCCGCTAAAGTGTCATAAGAAAGATTGCACATATTGTTTCCTTCCACTTCTTCGGCCCCTGTAGGCTTTTTCCCCATTCCAATACTTGGCCCAAGGTATTAACAGTTGCAGGAGTTTGAAGCTTGACCCAATTGCCTACTTGGCCCAAGGTATTCACGAACACATTTCATGTTGGTAATTTTAGTGTTATCAACGATTTTAGGATATTGGATTAACTTGTTGATCGAGGGAATAACATTATAGATTTAACGAGTTAGGTGACGCGGGAGTGCGGGCTCGATTTAATTCTAATGTTATTTGGGTTTTATATAAATAATTTACATGGGCTTATTACAAATAAGATTTTGGGCTTTCTAATTAATTTTGGTTTTGGGCTCATTGTAATATTTGTTTGTATAACCATTTGTAAGTTTATAAAAACAAAGTCAAAGTAGAAACACTTGATCAAAAAAATAGACACAAAAGAAACTAACGGTTACAAGGGATACCATCAAAATATACAAACAGAATAATCCAAATCTAAATTCCTTCAAGAGTAATCTCTGTCTAATCCGATAAATCATTGCGTGTAACCCGTAAATAGATTTATCTGATAGTTCTATACGATCAGAGATTGATCCAGGTTTCACTTGTATTATTTGATAATCCATTCGATTTTAGGTTTGTTTAATGTTTGAATCAATGTTCTAGACCAACAAATAACCAACAAAGATAAACCTATTTTAGGGTTCTATTTGGTTTTGAATCCAAGTTTGAGTTTTCTGAATTCTAATTACGGTTTGGAATTTTTGTTTGCAAGAAAATAAAATATTGGGTCTAATCTCACTAGTGGACATTAATCGATCATTCCATTTAAGCATATTAATTGAGTTTGGTGTGTTGGAATTTGATTTTGGGAATTTGGTCGTGGCCTACCGAAAGGACTTCATTGTGATTAATTCTTTTTACTACATGATTTCAAGTGGTTTTTTAAATTGTAATATCTGTTCTAGAAAGTCTTTGGAAGTTCCAGTGGATTATTTGTTATCAAAATTTAGAGTCAAAAGAATTTCTCTTTGGATTTGTTTGCTGATTCGAAGGTACTGTTTACAAAGTGACAACTTTACAAATAACTCAACTGGAATTTAGTTTGGTTGTGATACTTGTTCAAAGGGCAAAGTATTTACAAAATTCTAAGTATATAGATTAAAATGGTTGAACATGATAATAAATCCGGGATGTTCAACAAGTTTAAAGGAAATAAAAGAAAGTTTAATTGGGATAACAATAATCCCAATAAGAAATCAAAAATGGAGTGTTGGAAATGTGGAAAAAGTTAGGCATTTCAAAAGGGATTGTGGTGTAAAGTTTACAAGTGTGAACAAAACTAGCATACCGGGTTCAGGTGGGTCGAAAAATCCAAAGGCTCCAAAAGGTACGCTTTCTAATCCTACTTTAAAATTAACAAAACCTATGAGTTTTGTAGTTGATTCAACTAGTCATTCGGGACATGTTAATTATTTTCAAACCACAAAAATTGGATGTGATTCTAAGAAACAAAATGTAACTTGTGATTTGAAAAACAAACAAATGATTCGTAATGTTTTTGAATCAAATAAATTTAATACAAGGGTGCGGCCCGCTGGGCGCTGGCTGTGATGGTACACACATGGGGCAATTTGGCCAAATTACTAGAAGTCTACAAGTCAGGAAAAATCCTTTTGGGTGCGAAATAAATGGAACCGAATCTTCGGGTTTGTTATTGGGCTCTAAAAGTCCAATGGTATATAAACTTAATTCGTTTGAGAATTATGTTTCATTTATTTCGGAATCCTTTTATGTACAGGATGATATACTTGCATGGTGGGTAGACTCAGGTGCAACGAGTCACGTATGCAAGGATCTCAAATGGTTCAAGACATTTGAACCAGTTGAAGATGGATCTGTACTAAGGATGGGAAATATAGCAACTGAACCTATCAAAGGAATTGGAAAAGTTAGTCTTGTTTTTACTTCTGGCAAACAATTAGTATTGGATTATGTTTTGTATGTAACGGGGATTCGAAAGAATCTCTTATCTGGGATTGTATTAAATAATTATGGTTACAAACAGGTCATTGAGTAGGATAAATTTATCTTATCTCGACATGGAACATTTGTTGGATTTGAATATTTATGTAACAGTATGTTTAAACTGAATATCAATGTCCCGTTTGCTGTTGAATCTGTTTGTATTGCTTCTTCATCTTCTAGTAAAGTCGAGAATGATTCGTATTTGTGGCATGCTAGACTTGGTCATGTTAATTATTACAAGATGAAAGATATGTCTAAAATGAGCCTTATACCAGCCTTTGACATGCAAAACTGTAATAAATGTCATTCATGCAAATTGACTAAAATAACTAGAAAACCATTTAAAGATGTTAAAAGGGATTCTAAGGTATTAGAGTTGATTCATTCTGATTTATGTGATATTCATAACACTCCTTCACTAGGAAATAAAAAGTATGTGGTTACCTTTATTGATGATGCAACTAGTTTTTGTTATGTCTATTTATTGCATTCAAAGGATGAAGCTCTTGATAAATTTAAAGTTTATAAACAAGAGGTTGAGCTTCATAGAATGGTTTGATTAAAAACCTCCGTACAGATAGAGGTGGGGAGTATTATGATCCAGTATATTTTCAGTCTACTGGTAAAATACATCAAACCACTGCTCCTTATACACCACAACAAAATGGTGTGGCTGAAATGAAGAATAGGACATTGAAAGAAATGATTAATTCCATGTTGTCCTATTCTGGTTTAAGTGATGGATTCTAGGGTGAGGCTAAGCTAACAAAATAAAAGGAATAAGCTGAACCTGTATGAACTTTGGTACAAAAAGGAACCAGAATTGAGTTATCTCAAAGTCTAGGGATGCAGAGCTGTTGTGAGGCTTACTGAACCTAAAATGAGTACTATAGGTGAAAGAGGCATTGATTGCATATTTATTGGATATGCTGAACATTCCCCTGTTTATAGGTTCTATGTCATAGAACCAAATGATTACGTATCTGTTCACTTTGTCATTGAGTCAAGAGATGCTGATTTTGGGAATGAGGATAGATTTTCCTCTGTACCTAGATTAAAGGATATGCCTCAGCGTTTGAAAAACCATGAAAATGCAATTGCCTATGGTGATAATTCTGGTAACTGTAAAGATGTACCTTCTACTAGTACTAAACCCAGGAAAAGTACTAGAGTCAAAAAAGCCAAGTCTTTTGGTGCTGACTTTCATCTTCATTTAGTGGAAGGAGCCAGGAATGAGGTTGAACATCAGTATCAATATTGTTTTAAAATTGAGGAGGATCCTAAGACATTTGGTGAAGCTATGGCTTCTAGGGATGTTGCTTTCTGGAAAGAGGCCATCCAAGATGAGATGGATTCTTTCATGCATAATAATACATAGACACTGACTGATTTACCTCATGGTTGCAAACCTTTGGGTAGCAAATGGATATTTAAAAGAAAGATGAAAGTTGATGGAAGCATAGATAAGTTTAAAGCCAGATTGGTTATCCAAGGCTTTAGACAAAAGGAAGGAATTGATTTCTTTGATACTTATGCTCCTGTTGCTACAATTTCCACTATAAGACTTCTTATAGCTCTTGCTTCAATTCATAATCTGATAATTCACCAAATGGATGTCAAGACTGCATTCTTGAATGGTGAATTGAATGAAGAGGTATACATGAAACAACCTGAGGGTTTTGTATTACCTGGACAAGAAAACAAGGTGTGTAAACTTGTTAAATCATTATATGGTTTGAAACAAGCACCTAAGCAGTGGCATCAAAAATTTGATGAGGTGATATTGTCATATGGTTCTTCTAAACCAAGCTGATAAGTTTGTCTGCAGTAGATTTGATTCCTCTAGTAAAGGAGTGATTATTTGTCTATATGTAGATGATATGTTGATCTTTGGCACTGACCAAGATCAGGTTGATAAGACAAAAGAATTGTTGTCTTCTAACATTGAAATGAAGGATATGGGGGAGGCGGATGTGATCCTTGGAATAAGGATTATAAGGAGTAACAATGGTATAACCTTTACACAGTCTCATTACATCGAGAAAATGTTGAAGAAATTCAATCATTTTAATTGTTCTCCTGTTAGTACTCCCATAGATCCTAGCATCAGGTTAATGCGTAATTCGGGTGAATCAGTTTCACAGTTACAATATTCTAAGGTCATCGGATGCTTGATGTATGCTATGATTAGCACAAGGCCCGACATAGCTTATGTTGTGGGTAAGTTGAGTAGATATACTAGTTAGCCTAGTGCTCAACATTGGCAAGCAGTGAACAGACTGCTTAAGTACCTAAAAGGAACCATGAACTGTGGTTTATTTTATTCTGGTTTTCCTTCAGTCATAGAAGGGTACTCTGATGCAAGTTGGATAACAAATATGGAAGATCACTCTTCTACAAGTGGTTGGGTATTCCTACTTGGTGGTGGAGCTATTACATGGGCTTCAAAGAAACAAACTTGCATCACTAACTCGACTATGGAATCTGAGTTTGTGGCTTTAGCTGCAGCTGGTAAAGAAGCTGAATGGCTAAGAAATTTGATCTTTGAGATTCCATTATGGTCGAAACCGATATCACCAATCTCTATTAGATGTGATAGCACATCTACCTTGGCCAAGGCATATAGTGAAGTGTACAATGGGAAGTCTAGACACTTAGGTGTTAGACACAATATGATTAGGGAATTAATCATGAATGGTGTGATATATGTTGAATTTATACTATCGGAGCTTAATTTAGCTGATCATCTTACAAAGGGTTAGGAAGAGATCTCGTGAACAAATCAGCTAAAGGGATGGGTTTAAAGTCAATTTAAATATCTTGTGTCAAGACACCCAATTCCCATCTAATACAATGTTAGATGCTGAATTTAATGTGGAAAGCTTGTCATAACGATATTGGAACACATTAGCAAATCATCCCAAGGTATGTGCTCGGACTGCAAGATAAAGTAGGTTGAAGTTAAACTTCTTAATAGTTCATTGATAAATTGCAGTGCAGGTGCAAGAGTAATGAACTACCTATAAGAATATGAAGTTTAGCCGCTTCAAGAAGCTTTGGACTTGAGCTTTGATATATTCTTTGAAGGATTAGGACACAGGCTAGTAAAACATTGTGTCAAGTGGAATTTGAATTTGTAAACTTATGTGTATTTTACCTACATGTATTTAAATGGATAACATGGGTTCAATCCATAGAGACACCCTGTTATTCTAATATTTGTAACGTGTAATATACTAATATGAAAATTCAATCCGCTGGACATTTTCATTTATGCATACGTTTGTGTTTCTGTGAGGATGGTTAAGTTAATCATGGATATCACTAAAATGGGGGAGGATTGTTGGTAATTTTAGTGTTATCAACGATTTTAGGATATTGGATTAACTTGTTGATCGAGGGAATAACATTATAGATTTAACGAGTTAGGTGACGCGGGAGTGCGGGCTCGATTTAATTCTAATGTTATTTGGGTTTTATATAAATAATTTACATGGGCTCATTACAAATAAGATTTTGGGCTTTCTAATTAGTTTTGGTTTTGGGCTCATTGTAATATTTGTTTGTATAACCATTTGGAAGTTTATAAAAACAAAGTCTTTGACTTTTGTAGAAACACTTGATCAGAAAAATAGACACAAAAGAAACTGACGGTTACAAGGATACCATCAAAATATACAAACAGGATAATCCAAATCTAAATTCCTTCAAGAGTAATATCTGTCTAATCCGATAAATCATTGCGTGTAACCCGCAAATAGGTTTATCTGATAGTTCTCATACGATTCAGAATTGATCCAGGTTTCACTTATATTATTTGATGATCCAATCGATTTCCAGGTTTGTTTTATGTTTGAATTCGATGTTCTAGACCAACAAATAACCAACATTTCACACAACCACAATCCACTAATGCAATGGTGTGCATAAATTTAAAAAAAATTATAATAAAAAAATCAGAAAACTTCTACTAAGAACAACCAGGCGTAGTAAGTTGCACAAGCATGCGGGATAGAGAATTTGTTGTTTCCCTGCTTTGCATATTATATACATGGATTTGGATGAACAATAATAGGATTGAGTATGCACATATGATGTGCAGGGACTCTTGATAAAGAAACAGAGGATGGGGAAATTCACAATATGTACAAACACAATAATATTCCCACATACATACAAATGAAACATAGTCGGGTATTTATACCCTCACATAAGACGGTTATTTAACTAACTTATTACCGACACGACTTTTCTAAGAAACCGACATAACTATACATAATTGGCGCCTAAACCTGTCGTTTGACTTTCTGGTTTGACTTTGATAATACTTTTAAGATTAATATTACTTGATTATTTCTTTTCCAACAGAATTTAGGCTGTTGCTAAGAAGTTTACGCCACATATGAGCATGCCAAGACACACATCGGTGTGCCTAGTCTTTGCCATGCACTTGCCATGCTTCAAACAACTTCAAATTTTAGTGGTATTAGACGTGCTTTTATCTGGCTAGTTTTTATAGTTGGTCACCACACTCCTTTATATTTACTGAAACAATTCTCTAGGACTTCATTTACATATATTTACTTTCTCTCTCTCTCTCCTTCCCCTCCCTCTCTTCACCAAAATTTGTATTGCAAGTCCTAAATTTAAGTTGATCATGAAATTCAAGTCTTTAGTTTGATCGAATAGTGCTTTAGAGGAAGTTTCATAGCGTTGTAGGTGACCATTATGAAGTTGAGGCTTTAAAGAATCCTTAACATCAACCTTGAATCATCATTAGTAGGCATAGACTTCTAGACCCGAATTTAGGGCTTTGATTTGTTGTAAAAATTCATTAAAGGAGTCAAAATCGGGTTTTTAACAATTAAGAACGACATATAAAGAATCTAAGAGTTTATGAACTTTAAGGGTTTTAAATTGTTAGATAATATTATGTTAATTATTTCTATTTTGAGTCAAAATCGTGACTAGGTTGGAGTTCTTTGTTAAAAATCAACATTAATAAAATTTTTATTGAAGTTACAGGCATGCCTACTATATGTTGGCCGAATCCATTGTTTGGGCACAAACTGATCAATGCTACTCTATAACCTGATTGTTAAGGAAATAGACTAGGCACAACCATACATGACATCAAGTATAGCTGAGGAACTGGTTTAGCCACTAGCATGTACACACAAGTTGGTGCTTATGCGTGTGGTCAACACTAAGAAGTCAAGCCAGGCATGGACAAGCATGAACGTACCCATGTCTGGTTGCTGAGAATTGAGGTCGTGATCAACATGCATGCGCATTTTCGTGCCCCTGCTTGTCCTTAATAAAAGCCGATAAATATAGGCTATTCCTATTTTACTCCCTCTTTTAATATGTAACTACCCATGATGTGACACCCCCAAATCACCTCATTCCTTCATTTTCTATGACCAATGGTTGAGATCATTTTTAACTTCCAGGAAAAAATGTCTTTATACCCAAACATCTATTATAAGCAATTAAATTAGGGAAAATTAATTTTAATACTCCTAACTATAGCCTATTGGCGGATAATACTCCCAACTTTCACTTTGGCCAATAGCATTCCCAACTTGCAACTTATTTTCTTTCATCACTCCCAGACTTAACGACGTTAGTTTTTATCCTACGTGGCTAATTGAAGCTTACGTGGCATTGCTTAGGTGTAAAAACAAAAACTTCTATGTGGCCAAAATATAAAAACCAAAACTTAAGGGCATTTTTGAAACTTTTTTTTATTGTTATATATTCTCTCTTATGTGACAATCTGTCACTTTCTCTCTCTAAACCACAACCACCCTTCACCGGCCACCACTCTTCACCGGCCACCATGGAAAGAACAGGACCACGGTTGTAAGCCCGAAATGAAAGACCTTCTTTGAAAGGAGTATCATCTTCAGGCTGTTGATCCATCCTCCAAGACCTAACATTCCCATCTTTATGCCCATTCCAAACCAACTTACACCCACTATCTATCATCAAAGACATGGTGGGCGACGTATCTACAGACTCATAAAAAGGCGCCGCATCCTCATCCCTACGCCTAGCCCAACCTCCAATCCCCAATCCAGGCTCGAACGTGTCCGAAAAGTTCCGAAGAATTCCGACATTTGATGGTCGTACAACGAGAAAGATAAATTATTATAAAAAAATTGTTGGTTTTGCGGGTCGTCAACGACGGCGGTCATGGTGGCGTCGTCGAGACTGTGTTTCCGGTGGTGGGGTTTCGTGTGACGTCTGAAATTGGTGCCGGTGCGGAGCTGTTGGGAATGTGATTTCCGGTCGCCTGCAATAGACAGTGGGGGAGCGATGGCCAAGGCAGATAAGTCATCGACGTCAGAGAAAGAAAGAGACAGAGAGAGAAAGAGGGGGTGGTGGGTGGTGTAGTGGTGGTGTTTGGTGCGGTGGTGGAAGCTGTGGTGGTTGTGGTGGAAGGTGTGGGTGGTGCAGTGGTAGTGGAAGGTGTGGTGGGGGGTGGTTGTTGGTGATTTAATAATAATAATAATAATAATAATAATAATAATAATAAAAAGTTTCATAAATATCCTAAAGTTTAGGTTTTTACATTTTGACCACGAAGACTAACCAGGTTAGACCTCTATTAGTTTGGGGGTGATGAAAGAAAATAAGTTGCAAGTTGAGAGTGCTATTGGTCAAAGTGAAAGTTGAGATTATTATCCGTCAATAAGCTATAATTGGGAGTATTAAAATCCTTTTTCCCATTAAATAAAGAAAGAACAGTAATGATTTAGACATATTGCATTAATTCTTAATTCCTAAATCTCTAAATTTCAAATTTCAATGGTATTAAATAGAAGCAGTTGAAATAGGAGTTGGAATATATAGATTTCGGACGTATTAAAATCGAGTGAACATTAATACAAGATTTTCTTTGGCGGAATACAAAACCAATTTTAAAAGCCCAAAGTACTTGATATTTTGACATAAACTAAAAAGGGAGGTTAACATACAAAGCTTCTTAACGTAAGAAGCGTAAGAAACAATTTCATTCATTAGATTAACAAGATGGCTGGATGCAGATTAAAAACTCTAATCATACTTGGGTTAAACTAACCAAAGGTAAATTATGAAAAACCGTCTATTTTTTTTTTCAAATCGTAACAACAAAAAATCAATCGAAACAACATTCTTCAACGATTGAAATCGATTAAACCAATCTGAACGATTACACAATCAAAATAACAAAAACATTCGATTACAATGAACGAAAACGAAAAAAATTATAAAAACAGAGATTTACACTGTAACGATTTAATCATACGAAAAAACATACAATTATGAATAAACGCTCGTAATAGTTGTCAAATACTTTCGATTTTGTTTCAATAAGTATGATTAAACATAAAAATTAGGTTAAAAAGTTGCAGAGGAAGAAGATGAAGTTGGTGAAAAACAGAGGCTTTTAAAATCTCAGACGCACTCATCAAATTTACAGACGCACTCATCAAAATTTTCAGACGCACTCATCAAAATTTCAGACGTACTTATCAAATTTCAGACGCACTCATTGAAATTTAGAAGCACTCAATAAAAAGTTTGGAAGCACTCATTAAAAATTTAGAAGTACTCATTAAAAAGTTTGGAAGCACTCACTAAAAATTTAGAAGCACTCACTAAAAAGTTTAGAAGCACTCATTAAAAATTTAGAAGCACTAATTAAAAAGTTTAGAAGCACTCACTGAAAATTTGTAAGCACTCATTAATAAGTTTGGAAGCACTCATTGAAAATTTGGACGCACTAATTAAAAAGTTTGGACGCACTCATTGAAAATTTTAGACGCACTCATCAAAACCCAACAAATTTCAAACGCACCTTTAAGAACATCAAACGCAGCTTAACATTTGTTGGCTAGTTTGCACATAATTTGCATATTTCTTCAACAGGAAACTAGCTATCAGAAGTGAGAAATGATAAGCATCAAATTCTTATTGGGAATCATATTCATCATAAAAGAAAACGTCATCTCCAACCAAAATCCTCCACAAATATCCATTTCTTCTTCAATTGAATATTAAATGATGAGTCAGAGGAAAAGTTCATAATGGAGACGACGGAGGAGGAAAGGGTACAGATTATGCCATTGGAATATGGGGTTCGAGAGATATTTGATGTTTCTGATCCCTGATTGTGAAAATGGAAAGACCAAAGGATATTATTATTATTATTATGGGTGCTGGTTTCAAATGGAGGTGGTGGAGGGTGGTTGTAAGTATAAGGTGGTGGTGGTTCGTAGTGTGGATAAAGTGGTGGAGAAGGGATTTAACAGCATGATAATGATGATGATGATCTTCTTGACGGTTATAGCTTGTACTGGGATGACGTCGACGTGTTGGAGTGTTAGTGAATGATGATGATGATGATGATGATGGTGGTGGTGGTGGTGGTCGTCGTCGTCGTCGTGGTGGTGGTCAGATCTCGATCGGTTTGTTTCAAAGGAGGATGGGTTTGTGAAAGTGGGTAGGTGCAGTGATAATTGTGAAAGTGGAAGGGTATGTGATAGTTTAATCATTGTTAGGTTAAATTGACATGTGACAAGTTCTAGTGGCTTCTTATATTTCTTATGTTAAGAAACTTTGTATCCAATACTTTCTCAACTAAAAAAACGTTAAGTGTTTATTAGTTTAACTTGATATGTTTTATTCGTTTTAAAGCTAAAAATTTGTCCTAATCCGTATTTGCAAAAAGTCACCTGAACGTATTTACTAATAAATATAAAGTGATTTTGTTAATCGGTTAATTTTAGAAAATGGTTTGATTAACCAGCCACTCAACCCTCAAATTAGAAAGAAGGCCTTTACTGCGGTGGTTCAGACTTTGTATTGGAGTATTTGGAGAGGCCGAAATGATGCAGTTTTCTCCTCTAAAACTCCATCAATACGAAGGCCGTTGATGAAATTAAGGCGATGTCTTTTCTTTGGGTTAGTAATCGGACCAGGAGGAGAACTTTTTCGTGGGATGACTGGAATCGTTTTAGACTTGTGGGCTTGGGGTGGTTGTTTTTCGCTCTGTTTGTTTTCTTTTGGGTGTAATTGTCGAGTTGTAATGTCTAGATTCTCTCTGGGTTGCTTTTGATCTTTAATAAATAGTTTTGTTGGCCATTAAGAAAAATGATACATATTTTGATTTTGACAATGGAAATAGATTTAGATATATTTAGTATATATTTGAACCTTAATACTTATTAAAATTTCAGATTTCTTCCGTTAATATAGCTTATCAATAATATTACTATATATACTAATTTGTATCCGATGGCGGAACAGTAAATATTTGTTTTTTTTTCCGTTTTTGTCTTCTTCACTAGTTAAACCTAAAACATCATTTTTTTATTTTCTTCAAGCATGCAATAAGTTTTAGAAATATAAACCATTGAGATATTTTTTAAAACAAAACAATATTTGGGCCCAATCACTTTCTAGTGCACAAAACTATATTTGGGCTTTGATTACATCACCCGGCGGCCAGAGGCAACGACTAAATAATCACATTTTAACTTTGATGATACGTAAATTCAAAATAAAACAAATTAATTAAGTGAGCTATCTTATCAAAAGTCGTGTGTGATAATCCTCTTTGTTTATTTATGTTTATTATTTTTAATCTTTTTAACAAGTAAAGCTTGAACACAAGATGAAGTTTGACAAACATTCACATTATAAAATTCATAATCCCGTTTACAAATTCTCGTAAATGGCAGTGTAAATTTGATTTTAAAGCACAAATGATCACGACATTGGTGGGGTGTGTATATATGTATGTAGATACATACGTATGTGTATTTAGGGGTTCTACGTAGAAGACCTTCAGACATGGCCGACTCAACCCTTTAGGGGGCTTAAAACGAATTCTAAAGTTGAGGCCTTTTTGCAAGTCATTGCTTAACTTAAATCTTTAAACTTAGTTTTTGATCAACCAAATGTAAAGTCAAAATAATTAAGAAAACAAAACCTTGAATGTTACTGTGGCCTCAAACTTACTTGTCAAAATCTAAACCAATAAATCCTTCAATTAAGAACCAGCCTGACTGCATATTAGTGTTTTTGAAAACAAAAATCAACATCCCGTTAAGTACTATTACCACTACTGCTAGAAACCAGTACTTGACATGACTACCAATATGTATGCCCGAATGCGCTACCGTCATCCACGGTACGTGAGTTAAGACAATATATACCCGTCCGACCTCCAGTCGAATCGAGTGTGGCAGGTCACACCCAATAGATCTATCCACATTTTCCCCGTTGTGCTACCCCGCACATTCATGGTTCCCCCGGGACTAAGGATGAAACGCAGTATAGTAACAAATGATACCCATAGTATAACATGATCTTTCCAAACTATGTAGCATGTTTCTCCCACCAAAAGTAAAACCAGTAAAAGTGGGGTAGTGAAACTCACCTTAGGTTGCGTTCTTGAAGATAGTTTAACTGATACTGCTATGATAGTCCCTAATACCGACGACCTATCATAAGACGTATATAAGTATATGGACTAATAACCCATAGGTTAACTAGTCCCTGAATGTCTAGACCATAACTATTGTATGCTTGAAAACACGTTTGCATCTTAATTCTTAACCCGACCACACAAGACAAGAACCGACATCCCATTGGTGACCCGACATCCCCCGTGTTAGTCAAATACAATTAACTAAGCAATCATGTGTAAACACGCACCTTACACGTATATCAGTCCATCAAATCTAGCATATAGTTCACATACTGTACATGCGGGTCACAACACGTATTACCAGGGTTCCCGACATGCCACAAGGCTTACAATATGTTTCTAGGTGTTAAATCATGTTTCGGGGTTCCAAAATACACTTGCAGCAGCAAAACACACGACTAGGCATCAAAACACACGACTGGGTATCAAACAGGCTACTAGCAATGCTAGTCACCCCCTGCAGCTGGGAAGACTCTTTCTGCACGTTTAACCCTCCAAATCAGATCCGAAACATGTAAAAACACCCAACATCAATCCCTAATCATCAAGAAACTTATCCTAAATGAAAATCCCTAATTCATCATCAGTCTAACATCCTAATTGCAAGCGTATCCCAAAATTGAATAATATTATGAAAACATCACATCATTGCATGCATAACTTACCCTAAATGGCAAATAATCAGATTTCGTTACATAAATACGTTAAAACTCATTATCCTAGTGTTACCACATCATTCTATCATGAACCCTAACATCATTCAATCACCATATCATCCTATAACATCCAAAATCCCCCTTATGCACTCAAATGGGTCAAAACGCATATTATCATCAAAACACATCAATCAACCTTCATAGTCCAAGTTGAGCATCCTAACAACTCATTCATATCAACAAAACATCAAACACATAAGATTCCCCATGTTTTAAGCATAAAAAACCATTCTTTACAGGAACCCTTCAAATAGAACCCATTTAAAGGATTAGACTTGTTTTAAAACTATTTTCCAAAGGTTTTCAAAGACACAAACTTTATAAAACCAGGTCTGGACCTTTAGGGGATCAAAATAACGATATTACAAAAGCTTAGGATGAATAACACACCTTAGATTTTGCTAGAAATGATGTTTAAGGCTTGGGAATGGTAGATTTTGGTCAAAAACGGGTTCCAAAGATAAGTATAGTGTGAGAGAGGTTTGGGGTGAGTTAGGGTTTCACAAATGATGTTTTACAAGTCAAGTATGATATTTATAACTGTTGCTAGTCGTTTAAGACACAACAGGCGACTAGGCTGTTGCAGGTGGCTACTAGGGTTGCTAGTCACCCCTACAACAGGCGACTAGGGGCTTAGTCGCCACCCGTAGCAGATGCTGCTATTCGGCGCGTTAAACACTATTTTGACACATATTAACACGTATTCGCATACCGACAAGTTATACAATGATCATAAACACATATTACTTGATAACTGACACATTCACATTTGTTCACCAATCCCCGGACCCGAGACTCGCGTCTGTGCATCAAATCTGGTGATTCCACAAATCACCATTCATTGTACACATGGTTATGGACCGACCCCCGACGATCCCTTGGATCACCGTAACGACTCTCGACGATTCTCCAAACCATCATAATGACCCACTGACCCAGTTAAGTGTAATGTATGCATGACTTGCTAAGGTAGACTTATACGTTTGACCAAAGTTACTAACCTGAGTTTGACGGGTGTCACAAAAACACCCTATGCATAGAGCACAACCCCTATATTCATGAAATGTTTGCTATTTTAAATTACGCCACCAGTTTATATTATCTTATGAATATAAAAACCTTTTATTATTATTCAACAATTAAATAATAAACCCACTATTTATAACTTATTTCTCTAAATAATTAATATTGAACTATTTCCAAAATAATTATTTAACTAATTAGTTTATTAAATATTTAATTCCCTCAATTAAATAAACTGCAATTATAAACTAATATTTAACAATTAAATATAATAACTTGTTTGTCAATAAAAATGTAACTTTTTGGATCATATCTTGATAGTAACTTTGATTAATTAATTTACCGGACATTTCATATCTAACAATGTACATAAAAACAATTAAAATAATTTGTACAATGACTTCCTTAAACATTTCCCTACATATGTGTTTATGTGTTAGATTGTGTGTAGAAACACATGCCTACACATGATTCACAAATGTGTAGGTTTTATTATTAATAGAATCTTGTTTTCATATTTTTTTTATTTGAATGTTAAATCTTTTTTGTATCTGATTTTTTTCTAAATTAAAAATATGGATGACTTGTTTTTGAACGCAGGTTCGACTTTAGCGTAAGTATTTTGAACCTGCTGCTTTAGGCCCCCATTGTCTAAGGGCCCCCATCATTTTAGGGGTTTTAAAATTTGACTTTTAAACCATAGTTTATGTAGTAAAGAAAGGGAAAGAAAGTTCATATGATTTGTGCAAAGGGGAAGAAAACAATATAGGTTCTATTATTTTCTTATTCAATCTTTTTATATTTTTAATTTCCTTTCAATAGATTTCTCTATTATTTTTTTTAGTTATAATGTCATTGGTTGATGAAAGTTGGCCTCTCAATCTCACAAAATGATACAATGGTGTTCGCTTTTCATATAGTCTTCTAATTAATTTTAGAATCAGCATCATCATCTACATGTAACGGGATTGATCTTTCAAACTATGGAAACGTTTATATAAAAAAACCTGTGAACTCACCAACATTATATGTTAACATTTTTGGCATGTTTTCTCATTTCGCTAAGGTAGCAGTTCATGGACTAGGCGCACGGAGTCTTGCACGACATCTAGGGTTTTAGTTGCATGCTTTTAAATAATTTCAGACTACGTTTACTTTACTTTGGGATTGTAAACATATTTCAGCTTCCGCTAATGGTTTATATTATGAAATTGCATGGTTTTGGTTTACGTATCTTTTTATCTGTAGTTGTCGTTTATTGTGACCATTGACTTGGATCCTGGTATGTCACGCGCCTCGCGGTAAAACCCCGCGTGTGGAATTTGAGGGTTTGACATATTGGTATCAGAGCCAACACTCTGGCAACTTTACGTAAGGCAGAGTTTGGTTTTTTTGGGGTGATAGTGGAAAAGTTGACAGAACTAGGACTTCATGTAGATGTCTAGTCTATAGCCGAGTCTCACACACACTAGACGGTCGCATACGTATGAGTCATAACATGTGGGAAACATACTAACTTTGTCGGGGTGTCGGTGTCATCACTATGTGTTGCATCATCTGTTCTATCTTAGATCGTTTCTATTCTCTATCTTGTCTTCTTCTTTAAGATTCAAAGGCGAAAAGGCTAGTTTGTTGATCCTCGCACGACGGTGTTATACATTGGAGTGGCTTCAGCGTATTCTTGAGATCTGTCCAGGATTCAGACATCTCCCTTCTATGCTCCAATGGACGCACTTTCCCACACACTATCTTTCACATGTACTTGGAAATTCGTATAAGTTGGATGATTCTCTTAATCTGTGGGTATATAGTGACTTGAAATTCGAGCTAGGAGCACGTCTAGAGGACCATGTAGAGCGATTTATCATTTCGGTTGCTCACAAAATCATAAGTCGAAATGCATGAAAATCCTGGTGGACTTCGTGTTTGAATCAAGGGTCATGCTTGGACCTAGTTCTTAATTCCTTTTGTTTACTAGTGGTTTCGCACTAGTAATGAATCTGAATATCTTGTTCTTTGTAATTGGCATAAATATCTGGAGTTCGTGGAGCTCGTCGAGGTGGTCGTAATGGTGGTCGTGGCGGCGGTGATCGCGGTTGGGGTCGTGGTAATATTAACATGACCCAGGATAAGCTGAACAATCTGCTTCAGCAACAAGTGAATATCGCTCTTGATGCATTCCAGGCCGCTCATCAGGGCGTTGGTGGTAATTAGACTACTGCCATTCTCATCTATGTCTTTTGCTGTGATATGATCGTGTTGGGTTGAGTGGTGTTGCTTGTTGTTTCAGTGAATGCTGGTAATCAGAATCCTCTACCATCACCTCCTCATGGTCAGCAAGTGTGTACCTTCAAGATGTTTATGGACTGCCAGCCACACAGCTTTAGTGGGGCTGAGGGAGCAGTGGGACTGCTCGGGTGTTTGGAGAAGATTGAATCTGCTTTTGCTATGTGTAATTGTCCTGCTGAGAATCATGTGATGTTCGCTTCGGGAACCTTGGAAGGCCCCGCATTGACCTGGTGAAATTCTATGGTTCAGACTGTTGGGTTGGTTGAAGCTAATGCCCTGCCTTGGGCGGATTTCGTATTTCGGTTGAAGACTGAGTATTGCCCCAGAGATGAGATTAAGAGGTTGGAGCACGAGCTGTGGAACCATTAGATGGTGGGATCGGAGATTAAGGAGTACGTTGCTAGGTACCATGAATTGGCACTCATGTGCCCGGATTTGGCATCACCAGAGTATGAGAGAATTGAGTTCTACGTTGTTGGGTTAGTTCCGGAGGTTCGCGGGTTGGTGAATTCGAATGATTCTGCTACACTTCAGGGTACCATCCGGTTGGCTCATAAGCTAACCAGGAGGGTGTGTTGCCTCCTAGGGGTGCTGCTGTGAAAGCCCCTAAGAGCAACAATAGAAAGTGGGAAGGTTCAGGAAAGGGTTCAGCTTCAGTTCAGCCTTAGCAGCAGGTGAAGAAGTTTGAAGTATCGGGGTCATCATCTGGGTAGAAGCAAGTGGGGTATGTTGGGAAGCTCCCAAAGTGTAATCAGTGTGGGTTCCATCATGGGGTACTTGTGACAGGTTCCGCTGTCAACAGTGCCAAAAGTTGGGTCATCAGGCTAAGGATTGTAAGGTCAACCTTCAGCCAAATCAGGCCCAGACTGTTGTTCCTGATCCCGCTCCTCAGGGGAATCAGGGAAATCAGGGTTGTTATAATTGTGGGGAAGCAGGGCATTTTAAGCGTGCTTGCCCAAAGTTAAAGTAAGGTGATGTTGGGAAGAATGGGAATGGTAAGGGCAACGGGGGTGGCGGTAGGAACGCGCATGCCTTCGTGATTGGTTCGGGCGGGGCCCGACAGGATCCTGACGCTGTTACCGGTTACGTTTCTTCTTAATGATCGCTATGCTTCGGTTTTATTTGATTCTAGTGCCAATAAGAGTTTCATTTCTATTGAGTTTAATCAGTTGCTTGATTTAGTACCTACACCTTTAGAGGCTAAGTACTTGATAGAATTGGCTAATGGTAAGAAAATCGAGGCGACGCATGTTCTTAAAGAGTGTCGCTTAGAGCTTTCGGGTCATTCTTTCCCCATAGATCTTATGTCGGTGTCTTTAGGTAGTTTTGATGTCGTTGTGGGTATGGATTGGTTATCCCTGTATCGTGCCGAGATCATTTGTTTTGATAAATTCATTCGACTTCCTCTCCCAGATGGAGAAACTCTTTTGGTGCATGGTGAGAAAAGCGGTGTTCACTTGAGTATCATTTCGTGTATGAAAGCCCACAAGTATCTTCGGAAGGATTATTCGGCCATTCTGGCTCTTGTTTTTGTGTCATCTGAGGAAGAAAAGAGAATCAAACCGTTGTTCGTGATTTCCCTGATGTCTTTCCTGAAGAATTTCCTAGCATTCCCCCTCATTGTTAGGTTGAGTTCACTATTGATCTTGCATCTGGTGCAGCCCCTATTGCTCGAGTCCCACATCGTCTTGCCCCTCCCAAGATGTAGGAATTACCCAACCAGTTGCAGGAGTTATTAGAGAAGGGTTTTATCCGGCCTAGTTCATCTCCGTGGGGAGCCCTTATCTTATTTGTTAAGAAGAAAGACGGAAGCTTTCGCATGTGCATCGATTATCGTTAGCTGAACAAGGTGACCATCAAGAACCGCTATCCTCTTCCTCACATCGATGATCTGTTCGACCAACTTCAGGGTTCTAGTTTCTATTCGAAGATTGATTTGAGGTCGGGGTACCATCAGCTGAGAGCAGCTTTATGTGAAGTTCTCGAAGTGTGATTTTTGGTTGCGTGAAGTTCAATTCCTCGGGCATGTGGTTAATGAAAAAGGAATTCATGTCGATCCAGCTAAGATAGAAGCCATCAAAGACTAGGAAGCACCGAAGACGCCAACTGAGGTGCGGAAATTCCTAGGTCTCGCGGTCTACTATCGTCATTTCATTGAGGGATTTTCGAATATTGCTCAACCCCTCACCTCTCTTACCCAGAAAGACAAGAAGTTTGACTGGGGTGATTCGCAGGAATCAGTGCTTCAGGCACTGAAGCTTAAGCTCTGTTCTGCTCCTATCCTATCCTTGCCTGAGGGCATGGATGATTTTGTGGTTTATTGTGATGCTTCTATCCAGTGTCTCGGTTGCATGTTGATGCAACGCGAGAAAGTTATTGCTTATGCTTCCTCAACTTAAGGTTCATGAGAAAAATTATACCACCCATGATCTGGAATTGGGTACTGTGGTTTTCGCTCTAAACATCTGGAGACATTACTTGTACGGTACCAAGTGCACCATTTATACTGATCACAAGAGTCTTCATCATATCTTCGATCAGAAGGAGATGAAAATGCGACAGCGTCGCTGGGTTGAACTCCTTAATGATTATGATTGTGCTATCAAATACCATCCTGGCAAGGCGAATGTTGTGGCAGACTCCTTGAGCAGGAAGGAATCCGCTAAGCCTCGTCGTGTTCGAGCTCTGCAGGTCACCATCCATTCTAGTTTGCCTGACCGAATCCATTCTGCGCAGCAGGAAGCTTTGAAGGAGGAAAACCTTATAGCTGAAACCACGCATAGTGCTGATAAGCACCTTGAGCTTAGATCGGATGGCCTTCATTATTTTGCAGAACTTGTTTGGGTCCCTTTATTTGGGGGTTTGCGAGAGCTTGTTTTGAATGAAGCTTACAAATCCTGGTATTCTGTTCATCCTGGCTCCGATAAGATGTATCAGGATCTGAAGATACTCTATTGGTGGCCGAACATGAAGGCTGATATAGCTTCATATGTGAGCAAGTGTTTGACATGTGCTAAGGTCAAGGTCGAGTATCAGAAGCCGTTTGGTCTTCTTCAGCGGCCTGAAATTCCTGAATGGAAGTGGGAACGAATCACGATGGATTTTGTGACCAACCTTCAGAGGTCACCAAGTGGTTGTGATACCATTTGGGTGATTGTCGACCAGTTGATTAATCTGCACACTTCCTCGCTATTAAAGAGACTGGCAGTTTAGAGCGGTTAGCTCGTATTTATCTTAAGGAAATGGTTTCTCGGCACGGGGTGCCAGTCTCTATCATCTTTGATCGTGATTCTCATTTCGTTTCGCGTTTTTGGAAAGAGTTGCATAAGGCATTGGGTACTCAGTTGGATATGAGTACGGCTTATCATCCGCAAACTGATGGTCAAAGTGAGCGGCCGATTCAAACCCTAGAAAACATGCTTCGGGCATGTGTGATCGATTTTGGAAAAAGTTGGGAGAGTCATCTACCGTTGGTGGATTTCTTGTAACGCCCCAAAATTTCCTTATTTCTATTTAGTCTTGTTTAAGCGATTAATAGGAGGTTTACTAACCGAACTCATGACAAGGAAATATTAGTATTTCCATCTTGGCCAAGTAACCGGGTTAAAACCCATTAGTATCTTGGCATAAATAATCACATGATGCTAGTTTGCTTAATTGCTATTATAATACAAACATAAATTATGGAACTAGAGGGGCCAATCTTGCCAAGTACCCAAAGTAAATATGATTAAAACAAAAATCAAAATAAAAGAGGATGGATGATCAAAGCTCCTGGATATTTATCATCTCACCCCCAACACACACTAAACACACACCTATCAACAACTCATGAATAAAGCTAGATCAAGCCCAAATCAAAGGAGTTTTTAGTGCTTTTGCTCTAAAACGAACCATCAAGACATAGCAATCACTTTGGTAAGTTTTAATTGTCTTGAATTGGTGATTTTTATCAAAGCTTGAAATGGGTGATAATGAGGTTTGTTTCAAAACGTGAAATTAAGGGCTTATTGATGTTACTCTAGTATTTGGGGGCCTTAATAAGTGTTAAATTATGTGTGTTTAGTAAAATTCTTGTACGGTGAAGGATTCATAAGAATCCATGTTATAGAAAGTGTTGGGTTTTGTTAATTTGATAGGATGTGCCTTAAACAAATTAGACAAGACCATGCATGCTATGTTTATGAGTGAAATTCTTGCAATAAATGTTCAAATATATGCCATGAGTATTGAAATGGAGATAAAGATGGATCAATAAGGTCTTTAGGCCATGTAAGATAACCTTGGTTAAAAGGGCGCCTACCAAGTGTTTGATGAAATGCCTAAATGAAACTCGATTTCATTGAGTCTATATTCTTTTAATGAGACTTGTATGAATATGTGAAAATGCGCCTATGTGCAATTACCTAAACAAACGTGTGTAATACTCAATTCTAGGTGCAAAGCTCGAGTCTTCGGGAAGCCACTCGGGTAAGGATTTGAAGCAAAAAGGACACGACTAAGGTAAATCATAACTATGACTTTAAACATATCTATATATGCATACTTAGGAGGGTATAACTATGAAGATGTCATGTAAATTAAGACACTATTGTAATTCCCAAGAAGCATGAAAATCTTGTATAAAAAACCATGTCGCAAGTCATATAGGCCGCGCGAGTAAGACCAAGAGAAATGGCACATCTGGCCATGGATACGAGGCATCGGTACCACGGTAAAAATGGCTTGGGCGGAAATCACTTTGTCAAGTCGAGGCTTGACTAGTTAAGTGTTATTCACACTTAAAAACTTGGGAATCATAAAATTTCATGTTTTCAACTTGTTCAAATCTTAACGGGTCAAGTTAAAGATGGGTATTTTAATCATGGTTAATGTGTTAGAAACCGAACAAGGAATTACATTTGAGATTTAAACATGTAAGAGATACGTATTATGACCCATAAACGAGTTTTAAGAAGCCCCAAAAATGGTCTTGAAATTGTGGGAAAAATGCAGCCAAAAACCATGAAATTTGGCTAACACTTGGAAGGAACAAATCTTGCCAGATCTGGAAACTTTCTGCCCAAACTAGGCTGCCCGCGCACCATGGGGAACCCCTCATGGTGCTCGAGGAGAAGGTGAGCTCCCCACACCCCATGAGGAGTTCCTCATGGGGCACGAGGGGGTATCAGGTCAAGGAAAATTCGTTTTTCTTACATTTAAGCCCCAAACTTGAATTCTAATGATTTTTTTATGGGTTTGAAGTAGGTAATCGGTATCGCGGATAACGGATGATGATCACGCCATGGAACAAGAACCGAACGCACCAGACTCGTCTGCTTCCGCAACGTTTAAATTAATCTATTAAAACTTGGTTTTTTTAGCGTTTTGTTATCATGTTTAACACTAACTTTACTCTACGTATGTTTTGGAACGTGATGCGTATAAACTAAATGTTGGTATATTATGCAAACTATGCAAAGTTTTGAATTAGTATTTTCCAAACCAAGTAAATTACATGTAAAATATCGCTTAATTACCCGCATAATGGGTAGGGTCTTACAGTTCTCTTACAACTACAGCTATCATTCTAGCATCAAGGTAGCTCCGTTCGAGGCTCTTTACGGATGGAAATGTCGATCTCCTCTTTGTTGGGATGAAGTGGGTGAGAGCCAACTCACTGGTCTGGAGCTTGTGTATGAGACTTCGGAGAAAATCGTGCAGATTCATAATCATATGGCAATAGCTCGGGATCGTCAAAAGAGTTATGCCGATCGTCGTCGCAAACCTTTGGAGTTCTAGGTTGGCGACAGGGTTCTCTTGAAAGTCTCTCCATGGAAGGGCGTTATACGTTTTGGGAAGCGTGGTAAACTGAATCCTCGTTATGTCGGACCGTTCCTAATTCTAGAACGGATTGGACCGGTGGCATATAAGCTTGACTTACCGGCTGAACTTAGTAACGTTCTTAATGACTTCCATGTCTCGAATATCAAGAAGTGTTTGGCTGATGAATCTCTCATTGTTCCTCTGGAAGATATCAGGGTTGATGACCGTCTTTGCATTTTTGAGGAACCGGTGGAAATTTTGGACTATAAGATTCGTAGCCTACGTCGGAGTAAAATCCGCATCGTTAAAGTTCGTTGCAAATCGTGGACCGGAATTCACATGGGAGTGGAAGGATCAGATGAAGTCTAAGTATCCTCAATTATTTCTTAAGCGCGTGCTTAAACCAACATCTTATACTGTTGAAGCTAAGTGAATTTCGGGGGCGAAATTCCTTTAAATAGGGGGATGATGTAGCAACCAGAAATTTTTTTCTTTCTTTTCTTCTCTTCCTTTTCGGATTTGAGCAATTTTAGGGACGAAAATTCTTTCAACAGGGGGATGATATGACACCCGGCAAACTCAGGTTAGTAACTTTGGTCAAACGTATATGTCTACCTTAGCGAGTCATGCATACATTACACTTAACTGGGTCAGTTTGAGTCATTACGATGGTTCGGAGAATCATTGGGAGTCGTTACGGTGATCCATGGGATCATCGGGTGTCGTTACGGTGATCCATTAGATCATCGGGGGTCGGTCCATAACCATGTGTACAAGGATTGGTGATTTGTGGAATCACCGGATTTGATGCACACACGCGAGTCTCAGGTCCCAGAGATTGGTGAACATGTTAGTTATCGAATACATGTTAATATGTGTCAAAATATGTGTTTATGATCATTGTATAACTTTTCGGTATGCGAATACGTGTTAATATGTGTCAAAATAGTGTTTAACGCGCCGAAAAGCAGCATCTGCTACAAGGGGCGACTAGGGTGGCTACTAGCCACCTGCAAGGGGCGACTAGGACCCTAGTCGCCTATTGTAGTGTAACGCCCTAAAACCGTAATACAGAAAATGCGCAGCGGAAATACCAACCGAAAAAATCATTTCTTTAAAAACAACCTTGAATGTTTAGAAACCAAATCTACTAAATATTTTTAGGTATTACATCTTCTATTGTTTCTTATTGTATCCAACTAAACTCATCTTTATGAGGTTGTGTAACCGTGACCATGTATAATCCGCTCCCTCGCTCGATCGCCATCCTTTCCTTGCTTTAAGAGGTAGACAATACAACCTACAATCACTACATAACCATATCATTAGTTCGGTAAGTGACTATAGTCAGTATTTTTACAACATAGTAATAGCATCCCACGAAGCTAGATAATCTCTTTGACTTGTCTCCGCAACTCGGACAAATACAAGATACGAGCTTGAATCCGATCTTTGGATTTCAGCTTTGAAATTCCATGCATTCATCCTCATCTATCCTGTGCCTTTGTAGTAATTCACATAACAATACGCTTAATAACATTAACAATACATACATAAACACGACCTCCACGATTTCATCTCAATGTCCCACCATCCTTTAATCTTAAACATTCTTACTAAGATCTATTATGGAGCTTAGAGTAATCTTAAGAGTCCTTAAATTCCCACATAATGACACATGATAAACCATGTTAGAAAGAAGAAACAAAACAAAAGATTCAGGGGTCCACCGTAACTTACTCTGGCCACCGTAAGTTACGGTAGCCCCAGTTTCAGTTTCCACCGTAAGGCAGTAGAGGTCCACCGTAAGGTTTCTGATGTCCACCGTATCTTACTCTGCTATCGTAAGGTACGGTAGCCTTTGCAAATTTGGCTTATTTTCTTCATTTCCTTACCCGCTTTCCCCCAATCTTTGAATACCTTTAAACTCATGTTCAAGGACAATCCTAAAGGGCACTTAGGGACTTGTTTAACACCATTTAATCATGCTTTAAAGATGTCCATTTATGGTGGTTTATAACCCCTTTCGGTTTAACTACAATCAATCCAATTCTCACCCAAATCGACCCGTTAAGGTCTTAGTTATACCAAAACCTTATTTGATCATCCAAAGGGCATAACCATCATTTTGTTATCCCATCTAACTCTTGTTAAACTAAAAATCATCGTCCAATTATTTAATTATGACCCAGTTTATAGGTTTATCCTTTGGTAATTCCTTGGAACACCCTCTTCGGCTTATTTTACAAACGAGTCACCCGTGGGTGGCACTACTTGGTTTAATTCCATTGTTTTTAACTGCTTAACTTATTTGGAAATCTCAAAGCCCTCATGGACTTAGTTTTCTATCATTTTCAATATTACATTACTATTAGTCATACTTAGGCACATTAGCGCGCACTGGACATAGTTTTGCAAATAACCACCAATTTAACGCCCACACTTCACGAGGGCGGTTTTCATACGCATATACTACTACTACATCATTCCCATTCTATATGAACATAATTCAATATCATAAATGCGAGTTAAGTTCGGGAATCACTTACCTCAAGTCCTCCAAGTTCATGCTTGTTTACTTGTCTCAACTTGACCCACTAGCCTCCCATGCTTGAGTCCATCTTTCTTATCCTTCCATGTCATCACATTCACATCTCATTAACATACAAGATCGTTCATCTTACAATTTAATCCAACACATAGTTTGCATCATATTATTTAAGTATAGTGTACACACTACTAATGCATTCTTCTTAGCAACTCATACAATCAACTAAGTTCCCACTTGAATACTCTCTAATTCAATCTCTAATTCAATCCTCATGTTAACCTACTATCAATTGTATCTATTATCACATTACTTTTATATTTGTCAAGTCTTGCATACAAATTTACATACTATGCTCATCTAGACATTTCATCAAACACTTGGTGTGCGTACCATATTCTAAGCTCAATGTACAAGCTCCTAATACACGCATTCGCATTCAAAACGCATAATCACCTTCAATCATGACCAATTTTCCACATGCATATCATCAACTACACATTATTCCTACCATTACATGTATTTACAACTAATTTATCAACATAGGCTCAAATGAAAACCCAATATTATCATCCTTTGCAAACAAGTAACCCATAGTGAATAGCTCCTCTCTAAACTATTAGAGATGATCAATATCATATAAAATCAAGCAATAATATGAATTTAACATGTTTTGCTCAAAACCCACATGTGGGGTTCGAATCCTACACGAATTTGGGGGTTAGGGTGCTTACCAAAGCTTAATCCTTGAAGATTAGCCCTTTAGATCACACCCTTCATCTAATACTTCAACCTCAAGCATCAATTCTTCCTTTTTGGTAGGATTAGGGCTTGATTTTGGCTCTAAAATCCCCCTTTTGGGCTGCTCACGTTTTTGCACCCAAATGGGTGTTTTGCTCATATTAATCTTGACCCAAACTTATTCTTTTAGTCCCTCTACTTTACCCCAATGTTATATATTTATAAAAATTAACTAATCAAGTTAGTTTCTAACATAATTTGCTCATTTATATAAACAATAACACCAACTAGGTTATTTCCATAATAGAACATAACCCATATTCTTATCGTCTAAACCCAGTTTTATTATTTTATTAATCACACCTAATGGCGTAATTAAGCGAAACTGAGTTTTAGGGTGTTACATGTAGGGGCGACTGGCAACCCTAGTAGCCACCTGCAACAGCCTAGTCGCCTGTTGTGTCTGAAACGACTAGCAGCAGCTATAAATACCATACTTGACTTGTAAAACATCATTTGTGAAACCCTAACTCGCCCCAAACCTCTCCCACACTATACTTAACCTATGGAACCCGTTTTTGCCCTAAATCTACCATTTCCAAGCCTTAAACATCATTTCTACCAAAATCTGAGGTATGTTATTCTTTCTAAGCTTTTGTAATATGGTTATTTTGATCCCTAAAGCTCCAGACTTGGTTTTATAAAGTTTGTGTCTTTGAAAACCTTTGAAAAACAGTTTTAAAACAAGTCTAATCCTTTAAATGAGTTCTATGTGAAGGATTCCTGCAAAGAACGGTTTTTGATGATAAAAACATGGGGATTCTTATGTGTTTGATGTTTTGTTGATATGAATGAGTTGTTAGGATGCTCAACTTTGATTATGAAGGTTGTTTGACGTGTTTTGATGATAATATGCGTTTTGACCAGTTTGAGTGCATTACGAGGGTTTAGGATGTTATAGGATGATATGATAATTGAATGACGTTAGGGTTTATGCTAGAATGATGTGGTAACAGTAGGATAATGATTTGTAATGTGATTATGTGATGAAATCTAATATTATTCCATTTAGGGTAAGTTATGCATGCAATGATGTGATGTTTTCATAATATTATTCCGTTTTGGGAAATGCTTGCAATTAGGGTGTTAGACTGATGATCAATTAGGGGTTTTCATTTAGGATAACTTGCTTGATGATTATGGATTGATGTTAGGTGTTTTTACATGTTTCGGATCTGATTTGGAGGGTTAAACGCACAGAAACAGTCTTCCCAGCTGTAGGGGACGACTAGCTAGCTAGTCGCCTCCAAGGAAGCCCAGTCACCCTTCTAGGTGGCTACTAGCAGCTAGTAGCCTGTTTGATACCCAGTCGTGTGTTTTAAGTCGTGTGTTTTGCTGCTGTAAGTATATTCTGGAACCCCAAAACATGATTTAACACCTAGGAACATATTGTAAGCCTCGTGGCATGTCCGAAACCCTGGTAATACGTGTTGTGACCTGCATGTACGGTATGTGAACTGTATGCTAGATTTGATGGATTGCTATACGTGTAAGGTGCGTGTTTACACATGATTGCTTGGTTAATTGTATTTGACTAGCATGGGGGATATCGGGTCACCAATAGGATGTCAAGTCTTATCTTGTGTGGTCGGGTTAAGATTCAAACGTGTTTTCAAGCATACAATGGTTATGGTCTGGACATTCAGGGACTAGTTAACCTATGTATTATTAGTCCGGATACTTATATACGTCTTATGATAGGTCGTTGGTATTAGGGACTATCATAGCAGTGTCATTTAAACTATTTTCAAGAATGCAATGTAAGGTGAGTTTTACCCACTTTTCGTAGTTTTTCTTTTGGGGGAGAAACGTGCTACGTATTTTGGATTCGTAAAGATCATGTTATAATATGGTTATCTTTTGTTACTATACTGCGTTTCATCCTAAGTCCTGGGGGAACCATGAATGTGCGGGGTAGCACAACAGGGGAGATGTGGATAGATCTATTCGGTGTGACCTACCCCACTCGGGTCGACTGGAGGTCAGACGGGTACATATTGTCTCAACTCACGTACTGTGGATGACGGTAGCGCATTCGAGCATACATATTGTTATTCGTGTCAAGTAATAGTTTCCAACGTTAGTAGTAACAGTACTTAAGGTCTAGCTAACGTTCATACAAGATAATAGTAACGGGATTGATCTTTCAAACTATGGAAACGTTTATATAAAAACACCTGTAAACTCACCAGCATTATATGTTGACATTTTTGGCATGTTTTCTCAGGTCGCTAAGGTAGCAGTTCATGGACAAGGCGCACTGAGTCTTGCACGATGTCTAGGGTTTTTGTTGCATGCTTTTAAATAATTTCAGACCACGTTTACTTTATTTTGGATTGTAAACATATTTCAGTTCCGCTAATGGTTTATATTATGAAATTGCATGGTTTTGGTTTACGTATCTTTTTACATAGAGTTGTCGTTTATTGTAACCATTGACTTGGATCCTGGTATGTCACGCACCTCGCGGTAAAACCCCGTGTGTGGAATTTGAGGGTGTGACAGTTTTAAAAAAATGATTTTTTTTTACTTTTAACTCAATTTGATTTTTTTACTTTTAACCTAAAGTTTCATTTTTCGTAATGTAACCTCTTAAATTGACTTTTTACTTTTAACCCAAAACTTTTCATTTTTTGCAATATAACCTTTTGATTTTTACTTTTAACCCAAAGCACTTTATATTTTACAATCTAGCCCAACACATTTTTTTAATTATAACTTTGGTTCCCCATACTTTTTTTTTTTTGCAATGTAACCCCTTTGATTTTTTTTTTACTTTTAACCCAAAGTTCTTTATCTTTTACAATCTAGCCCTACAATTTTTTACTTTCAACTTCAGTCCTTCGTACTTTTCTTCTTACGCAGTTTTCCATTTTATGTTTGAGTTAACATGTCATAGCGTGCTTGTATGGTTGAATGGTTTTACGTATATGTAAGTGCATTATTTGTATGTCCCCAGCTAGTGACATGTATTGGGTCGTTGGCTAGGTTAAACAAGTGTTTTATGAAGTAAGGGTATGTTGGTCATTTGGCAGGGGCAACTAGGTTTGGCTTTAGACAAATGGCCTAGCCATTCATGTGGCTAACCAGACGAGTAGGTTATAACCTACTCGCCCTTAGGGCCTAGCGCGAGTGACAGAGAGTATAAATACCAAACTTTTTAGCCCTCATTAGCATTTTGGAAGGTTTGGTGTGTGTTTATTGGTCTGGTCTTGATTTGTAAACACCTGAGCTCTGTTTTATTAATCGAATAACCATTTATACAAATCTGACAACTCATTTGTTTGTGTGTTTGTTATATTTGTTATTTAAACCACGATCTGAGGATTGCGAACTCGTGTCGTGAACAAACCTATTTTATTCGGATCATCCGTGTTGGTCCTACAAGTAGTGTCAGAGGTGAGGCTCGTATCATGGTTGTTTCTGTAACAAAATCTAGCTAAAAAGGTTGTATTTTCAGATTAAAAGTTGTTTTGAAAGTTTGAAACTTGTTTTCACAAAAAAAACCCTCTTTTTCATTGATTTGGATAGTGTTTTGTTCTTGAAAACGTATGTTTTTTATTTGGTTTTGCTCCAAAAGTGTTTTGGAAACTTTCCTAATAATTTAATCATCAAAAACATCAATTTTGAGAGAGATTATAGCAACACGGCTGATTTTCGTGAAGAACAAGCCAACAACTCTATAGTACACAAGTGGTGAACAATAGACACGAGTGGCTTAACCAATTGTGCTACAGTGGACATGAGTAGGTTTTTCACATGAGTAGGTTTCCTCTCACACGAATAGGTTTCCATTCGCATGAGTAGGTCAGCCATTCGCCCTACTTTCACACGAGTAGCTTACCCATTCTCCCCAAGAGTCCATAGGAGTAGGGGTGTAAACGAGCCGAGCCGAGCCCGAGCCTGACTGGGCTCGGCTCGGGCTCGTTAAGGTTTTGTGAAGCTCGAGCTCGAGCTCGGCTCGGTTCGAGCCTACAATCTTGAGCTCGAGCTCGGCTCGCTAGCAAAATCCAAAGCTCGAGCTCGGCTCGAGGTGATTTGAGAATCTCAAACGAGCTCAAAAGCTCGGCTCGAGCTCGCAAAAGCTCGGCTATAACTTAGGCTCGCGAGCCCAATCGTTAAGGCTATAATTTAGGCTCGGCTGTAACTTAGGCTCGGGCTCGGGTTCGGACTCTAGCTCGTTAAGGCTCGATTAGGCTCGCGAGCCCAATCGAGCTTTGTATCTAGGGCTCGAGCTCGGGCTCGATAACTAAACGAGCCATATTTCAGGCTCGGGCTCGTTAAGGCTCGGCTCGTTCGAGCTTTTTACCGAGCCGATCCCGAGCCTATCTCGAGCCGCTAGGTGTCATTTACACCCCTACATAGGAGTGGCTTACCTATTTTCCCCAAGAGTCCACAAGAGTGGCTTACCTATTTTCCCCCAAGAGTCCATAAGAGTGGCTCAACCATTCTCCCACGAATTCACAAGAATAGGTTTGCCATTACCCTATCAAACCCATTCTTCTATAGAAAACCTATTCTTCCAAACCAAAACCTATTCTTCCAAACTAATACCTATTCACCCTAATTTGACCAAAGTTGACTTTCTTTCACCAAAGTTGACTGTCTTTGACTTTTGTTGACCAAGTTGACTTTATTTCACCATAGTTAACTATCTTTGACCAAAGTTGACTTTCATTGACCAATGTTGACATTTCGGTTAAACACAAAATCTGGGTTGACTTTATGACTAGACTTTCGTAATGGCAAATGCAGCTAACCCGTGGGCTCACCTTAGTAAAAAATCGCGTCAACCTGAACCTTCGGTCAATCTCAATAACACCACACACCCGTGGGCTTTTTCTTCTTCGATGAACAACCAACTGGCTCAACAACAGAGAGTTTCTAGATGTAATCCGTGGGCCAAACTGGAGAGGAAGTCACCATCAGATGCTAGTCAAAGTCAACCAAATCGAACCAGATAGCTTAACGATGTTTAAACCAATCAAGAAACAGTTTTAGTTTCAGTTATTCCTACAATTCACTCTATTTCAGCAAACACAGATGCGGCATGTGTTGATTATGCATGTTGAGAATGGTTTTGACCAGAAGACGCGACTTACGGTAGATGATAATGGTGAAACAACGTGTTTCGCTTAACGAGTGGAGATTGGAGAATTGGGAGAATCATTTGGGAATGCACAGAGTTCAAATAAAGAAAGTGAATCATCAGATAGTGGACAATATTCTGAAAAAAGTCCTAAAGAAACCAACAAAACAGATACAGAATGTTCAGTTTCTGGAAAGAGTAGGAAGATAGAAATGTTCAAACACCAGAATTTGGAGTTCAAGTCATGCAGAGAACTGATTCTATTGCGAATAGATCTTCCAAGTTTGTCTTTTCTAACTATGCCAAGCTCCAAGGTAAGCTTGAAAGATTGTCAGAATACCAACAGACTCTTGCTTGCGATCTTGTAAATTGCATAACCGCTAAAGAAGTTTTGGGAGAAAATGAAATAGAATTTAAAAACATGAATGATATTTTAAAGAAAGAAAATTCTGAGCTTTCTAAAACTCTTGCTAGCAAACAATCAACGATTGATAATTATTTTAATTCGCTTGAGGAAATGAAGAAAGAATTAGTGCAAGCAAGATTTGACTATGAAAAAGCCAAACGTAAGTTAGATGGTTTTTAAATTGGGAAAGTATGTGATAGATAAAAATGATATTGATATATAGAACTAGCCTCTACAAAAAGGAAAAAACAAGGACTTGGTTACAATTCACGTTCTGCAAATAGACAGAAAATGAAAATAAAACCAAAGACTGTACCAGAGGTGGAGCTTGAGGATTCTGATAAAGAATCCCAGGAAACTGAGAAGGCTCAATTAGGTTCTCATAGTTCATTGTAATCACATTTTATGTGAACCTGAATAGAAAAGAAGCACTTTCAGTTTCCTAAAAGACAAAGAAGGGCTATGCATGTTGGTGGGAGTTGAGAAATTGTTTTTTGATAAAGAGTTTCCCATTAAAAATGTTGAACAATATCTAATTAAGAATGTTTTTTTAGGAAATACTGATTTCCAAAGCTTAGATTAGAAAACTTGTTGATCAGAAGAATCAATTTGAACACAAACCCACCAAACATGTGAATCAAAAAACCAATTTGAGAAAAACCAAAAGGGTCCCAAGATCAAAGAAATTAAGCTTGTCAAACGAAATGTACTGATTAGATGAGACATTGATATCAAAATCGTCAAAGAATTTTTTCACGAAGATCATTTGATTATTATTCATATCCAAGTACCTCTCGATTTAGAAGCTCACAAGGAAGTTGTAGCCCCAGATATTCTAAGTATAGCTCGAGCCTGTCATGGTATGAACCTTAGTACTATGAGGAGTGGAGGTCATGCTATGAATGTAACGAGGTTGAGCATTTTGTGGTCAAATTGCCCTTATCTTAGGAAACAAAAGGGCAAACCATTGAACCCCCATGATACAACAACCAAAGATATGGGTCTCCTAAACAACAAGTTAAACAGATTGTTTAGGTGACACTGAAGAATATGAAAAATAAACAAATGGTTGTTGTTGATGTTACAAAGCCTAAAGCTGATTAGGCATCAAGCTCAAAGGATCCACCTAAGGTTGCAAAACCAAAGAGAGGCCCAAAAGCAGGTCCAAAGGCTAACAAAAGGGTAACGCAACCTGCAAACCCACCCAAAGGTGAAGCCTCAGGTACCACCCAAATCTGTCAAGCAAAAACCTGCAAAGGTAAAGCATGGCTAGATTTGGAAGCCGAGAGCAACTGAAGCATCATCTGTGGGTTTATCTGCTTCATTAGCACCATCTACATCAACTACTATTGATGAGAAAACACCTACTCCTCACGGTACGTGGATGGAGCTACCTATACTTGATGATCTAAGCCAACCAAAGACTGTCAAGACCTGGGTCGCCCTCCCGAAATTATCTTTGACTGAGTGTGCAGGGTGTTCCAGGAGGAACTATCTGCCATCCTTGAATTGTTGGCAGTAGGGTGAGCTAGCACAAACTAGGTGACATATCGCTCTGGTAAATTGAATAGAATATCTATGGAGGATATGTAACCTTTACTGATAAAAGGAGAGGGTTTGTAATCAAAACAAGAGAAGAAAAGAAATAAAGAAAATGCATGATGATATTTGATTCATGACCCAATTTTTCGATTTTGAATAGCGGGTGTCAGTAGTGAAATAAAAGTGGATCATGTGGTTGTTGTAAATGGTTTTGTCATTCTGACCAAAGGTGTACGGTGCCCCATCTAAACATGCGAAGCCGAATCGGTAGCTGCATTGAGCTACTATTTTCTAGGTACTTTGGACACGACAAGAAATGAGTCACTACAATTTGCAATTCGTTAACACTCCCATTCTTGGTGAATATGAGACTGCCATATTGATCACTAAAGAGTCGGTGATTACTAAAGTTCACACTAACTGCCAATGTGTCGAAATTTTTACCAAATTTGACTATCTCCTTTAATGGTAAACGACATTTTGGGAAAATCTAAGTAAACCACATCGGAAAATCAGTTTTTGTAAATATTTTTCTTCTAAAAATTTTAAAAAAAAACCCAAAAAGATTGACTTTTCGTAACTTTTTAGATTTGTGGGGGGGGAGGATCAGAAAAATACAAAAAACATCAGAAAACACAAAAATCCAAAAACATCATCAAACCAAAAATTGAGTTTTCATGTGGAGAAAAGGGGGAAATGATAGTACATTAGTGGGCTATCTAAACCTAAAAATTAAAAATTTGGAAAAGATCATTAGCCTCTACAGTAGCCTCTACAATGATATGTCAGTAGACTCAAAATTATTTCCATGTTCGGTACAAGGATATAAACTAAATTGACTGATAACTGTGTTGATTACCATCTCATTGGCATATGGTCTTAGTACCGAAATCTCATTTGATAGATTGCAAAATCCAAATTTTCAGCTGTTTAAAGTGTAAATTCATCTGGGGATGTATCGGTCGAATCTCATATATGTATAAGGCTAATACGTCGTACGTAGCAGTTGGAAGCCGGACTGAGACATTTATAAGATTATCATATTCTGATCGAATCGATAAGGAGTCCTAGAAAATGCAACAAGAGTCATATATGCCAAACCTCTAATTCTCCATATCAAAAAGAGAATTCTATAGCTAAAAAAACATTCATCAAATTAGCATATAGCTATTCGTACCAAAAATCAAATGCATGTGTAGTATACTATATATAATACTGAAGCTCATTGATGTGTCTGCTGGGATGCCGACTTGGTTGGCATGCCCTCTGAGTGAAGTATGAAAATCAGACACATGCATAGTACAATGCATAATACTGAAGCTTATGGATGTACTTGATGGGATGACGACTTGTTGAGTACGCCCTCTGAGTCAAGTATGCGTAATGAATAAAAAAATAAAAAAAAGAAATAATAATCATAAAATTGATTTTCGGTATCTCCCTTAACCCAGGACGGAATCATTAGTGAACACGTCCTTGTAAAAAAGGATGACAACATTTTGCTTACTTTTTACGAAGAAGCTTTATGCATACCTTGATACGGGAATGTGTCGCGTGTACGGGGACCGCCATTTATTCAATATGAATTATTACCTTAACGTATTTAAAGTGCCTAGCGATAAAATCTGATTTTGAGTTTAGATGGACAACAATATTGACAATTGTTGTAGGATGCTTATTAGTTAATATATCTATAGCTAATCAAAAGGAGTGTTTAGCTAGTCTGTATACTGACATGATTCCCTTACCGGTGAAACACAAATAAAATCATTTTTTTTAATTCAAGGTAAAAAAACATCACTTTCAGGGTTAAAAGTATCAGTTTTTAAAAGTTCAGATTGAAACCCGAAAATATTCAAACGTTCAGGGGGAGAATGAATCATTCGTCCAAAACTTATAGGTGATTGAGTCATTTCGAAGATCCATTGATTCAAGTAGTTCAAATTTTAAAATTTTTTATTAAGTCCAGTTTTTGTTATTTATGACACTAGTTGTAGTTGTGCAGTTTTTAATAAATTTTTCTACATGATCTAACACAACAAGTATGCTCATCATGTGACAACGACAAAGCATGAAGATGATTAAAGACCCAACCCGAACAACAGAAGCATTCTGAACAGCAAGACCCCAAAATTTCATCTTCAGAGTAACTAAATCGTGGTGAAATTGTAACCGAAGCTGAAGAAGATGTGAATCGAGAAATGAAAGTGAAGCCATTAAATCAGAACGATCTTCGTCTTCGTCACAAAACATTCAAGTAATAAAAGCAGAATTCCTGATTCCTCCTAAGTTATCGAAGCTAATCTAAGATCAAGATGAGATCTTATGAAGCCATGATTAAAGCTCAATTTAGAAAGTTTTCAAGTCTTTCGAGGTTTGTACACTACAGTGTTACCCTAAATTAAAAAAAAATGCAAAATATGAAGACTTGAAGACCATATATCACCAGCTAGGTCCATGGGGAGTCTGTTAATACACTTTGTGTGTGTCCCTAGCTAGGTGATAGATTAAGTATGTAAATCACTAGCTAGGTCCAACGGGGAGTGTAAGTGCATTATTTGTATATCACCAGCTAGTGATAGGTCATTATAAGTCGTTGGCTAGGTTAAACAAGTGCATTATGATGTAAAGGTATATTGGTCATTTAGCAAGGGTGACTAGGTTTGGCCTTACACGAATGCCCTAGCCATTCGTGTGGCAAACCAGGCGAGTAGGTTATAACTTACTCGCCCTACCCACTCGCCTCTGACAAAACCACTCGCCCCTAGGGCCTAGGGTGAGTGGCAGCAAGTATAAATACCAAACTTGTTTAGCCATCATCAGCACTTAGAGAAATTGTCATTTTGGAAGGTTTAGTAAGTGCTTTATGGTCTGATCTTGATTTCTAAACACCCGAGATCTGTTTTATAAATCGAATAACCATTTGAATCCGACAACGCATTTTGTGTGTGTGCTTTGTTATATTTTTTTACTTAAACCACAACCCGAGGATTCTGCACTCATGTCATGAGCAAACCCGTGTTATTAGGATCATCCGTGGCAATCCTACAGCATACTTTCTGTCTTTCACAAGTTTTTCGTTATACGTTTTGCTCTGTTAGTTAACACATCGCAACGTACATGTATGGTTTAACGTTTTACATATATTTTCCTGTTTGGCAGGCTTGTCGCAATACGTCTATTTTGTTTAGGTCAAATATCGACTTAATTATTCTTTTTTATGTTTTATGTTATTAGCATGACGCAACAGGCGTGTGGGCTTCTATGATTTTACGTCTGCTTTTCATTTTGTTTAGATCTATGTTTGATTGTGATGAGTGTTAATGAATGAAACAGTGAAAGAAGTTAGATATAACTGGAAAGTGTAGAATAACTTTAAATCATAACAAACAGGAGAACGTTTTTATCAAAATACTTTTGAATAAAACTGTAATAACAGGAGTTGGCCCATTAAACCTATTTTACAGCAGTTGACCCAGTAAGCCCATTTGACAGCACACTAAGAATTGTGTAGTTAATCAATTTGACCTACTAAACTGCAGTTTGACCTAAAAGTTGACCCATATTACACTAACATCTAAATGTCCATATCATGCTAATAGATTATCCATGTACAGACTAACAGATTCAACTGTGTAGACTAACAGACTAACATATCAGGTACAGTCAACAAAATCTAACATATCAACTATGTAGTCAACAAAATCTAACATATCAACTGTGAAATACAATTTGAACAAAAATAGGCCAAAACAGTTCAAATTACATTCAATCATAGCATCAAAAATATGTTTCCAAAGTTACAAAAAAACCAACCTGTCTGAACAAGATTACAAATAACCAACAACCTGTTTGAAAAAAATAAACCAAAACATGTTTCCAAAGTTATAAAAAGATCAACGTCTTCAATTTCCAGCCTTCTTTTCTTGTTTCCTGATTTGATGGTTCACCATGTGTTACACTTTTCACATTTTTCTTGTTTCCTACAATTGATGGTTCTCCATGTGTTTGGGCAGTTTTCTTTATTTTCTTGTTTACAGCTTTAGATGTTTCACCACCATTTACAATTTCCGGTCTTTTATTTTTTGGAGCAGTTGTTGTTTCCCTCCTTTGTCCTCTACATGCCCTTCTATTATGTCCTTTGTTCCCACATAATCCACAAGTTGTTGTCTTACCCTTTCTGCTCAACTTGTTACCCTTGACCATAGCATCTTCCTTCTCCAAAGCATCATTCCTTCTCTTTTTTTGGGCCTTTCAACTGGTTTGTGATATAGTGGTTGAATTAGCATTGTAGGGCACTGAGATCTAGGCCACATTCTTTTTCCATTGATGGGCCCTGTATTATGTGAGTAAACTTCTTTCCAAGTAGATAGCCAATAACATGGGTCTACCCGTGGTGTGTCACCCTTTGCACCATGTAATAACATGTCCCCGTTTGTGGCCACAACATGTTTACAAGGGATGCCTATCAGTTCCCATTTCCTATAAGAATAGGACTTCTCCTCCACATCCACAACACATTGTTCCTCATTGTATCCAGATTTAGAAACCTAAAATTTTGAACCACCATGCCATTTGACAATTAACTTTGCAGCATGTTTCTTGATTTCTTCAAACTATTCACTGACTTTGGGAGTTAAGAAACCATCAGTCCTCTCACTTACTTTGCAAACATTAACTATCCTTTTCATCAAATATTCCCTAACAAACTCTACAGCTGTTATAATAGGCTTATCCTTACCTGTTTACAAGTTAAGGTTAAAAGACATACAAAAATGTTAATTAAGACAAATACATTATAAGGCAAAGTAACCATACCATCAACCAACTTCCCATTAACCATATATATGTGAGTTTTTGAAATTAAATTAAAGAAGAAACTAATTTTACTTACCAGTAAAGTGACTTCTTGCCCAATGCACAAGTGGAATTTACTTTAACCAGTGATGACATTTAGGGTTCATTAACTGGAGTTCCACCATTTTATCTTCAAACTCTTGAACTATAGTGGCTGATGCTATAGACCATAACATATGCTTAAAAGCCTTCCCCCTCCACTGAAGTTGCATATTCTGATTGATATGTCTCAGACAATACCTATGTTCAGCTTTAGGGAATAGTTCCTCTGTGGCTGGGATTAGGCCTTTTTGTCTGTCTGATATAAATGTTAAATTGGTTTTGAAAATATCATCCAAATCATCTCTAAGGATATCCAAAAACCAACTCCATGATTCTCTGTCTCTACCAGACACAATTGCATAAGCAATAGGATACAACCCATTATTACCATCAATACCTACAGTTGTCAACAATTGTCATGGAAATGGACCCTTTATGAAAGTTCTATGCAACCCTATTATCTCCCTTTTACAAGCTTTGAAACCCTCCTTCAATGGTCCTAAACATATATATATTCTCCTAAATACTCTAGTATCAGAGATGGATTTACCTCAGGCTCAACATCAATTTTCAGTGTAAAGTTAGGATTTGTTCTCTACAACTCTAGTGCATAATCCCTTAACACCCTGTATTGATTAGTGTAATCAGCCATAACCTATTTTACAACTTGTGCTTTAGCCCTGAAAGCCTTCATTTTAGATACTCCCATCTCATACTTCTTCTACATTTGGTCTTGTATAGCCTTCATAGGTGTTGTAGGGCTTGATTCAAGTTGCTAGATAACATCCTTAGAAAGCTAATGAGAAGTAAAAGCCCTAACAGATCTGCTTTGAATGCATATGTTATGGGTTATATGTCATAACCATCTAAGTTGGTTCATCTTCAAGTTTTGAAACATAAACAACCCAGGGACATTTATTGGGATTCTCTTTTGTTTTCCTACCACCATGTTTTTTACCATTTGTTTATGGTCCCACTTTAACACTTTGACTACTTGACCTATTAGTATCATCAAAGATGGAACTAGCCCTTTGCAAACAACCCTGACCCTTTGTTGATTATCCCTATAAAACCCTATTTCCCTCCTGTTTTCTATTGCATGCTTCCTTATTAAAGCCTTCACTTCTGAATTGTCCCCAAACTTTTGCCTAACATAAAACCAACACTTTTGACTCCTTTTTTCTGCATTTTTTCTTAGTCTTCTTATTGCCTTATTACTAATATTATCAATCCCACCACCTTCTTCTGATTCAGAGATCCCAAATGAATCATTACTTAAACACTCATCATGTGCATGAATAACATTTGTTTCATATGTGTCAGAAAGGATTTTCTTACCTTGAAAGTTTGACATATCAACTTCAACCTCAAACATCTCATTATCAACATCAACTATTTCATTTTCATCAACTTCAACTTCAGGAATAATGAACTTATGTACTGTTCATCAACCTTTCCTTTCCTTTCCTATCTACTTCATTAGAATTAGGTTTCATTTCAATTGTTTCATTAGCATTAGGTTCTAGATTCATACATTCACTAAATAAGCTTTAAAACACTCCATTTATAACATATGTTTCTCCTACATTTATTTTGTCGGCATGTTTTTTGATAGGTGTTTTAGGCTTTATCTCTACCATGCTTTCCCCTTCTTTAATATAAACAATTATTTCTTTGTGAGCTTCCACATGTTTCAACAAACATACTACATCACTATATGTACATAATGGTCTAAACCCAAAATCTAAATCATGATAAGGAACTAGATAATGATAGTATAGAACCGACACATCTTTATACCCCAATGATTGTGCAATGTCATTCAACTCTGTTATAGTAAAATGGTCCTTGTTAAGCAAATCAACATAATCACATTTACCATTCTCATACACCATGTCAGAAATTTCTGTAAACCCTCCATTGTAAAAAATCTTCATACAAAACAACTCTTCATAAATACCTGAAAAAGTAAAGATTTTTATAAAAACCATATTTTTTAATAATTTATCATCGGATCAATTTGATAATAGCATATTGAAACAATTATTACCGTAAATGTCTTTATGATACTCCTCTTCTTCCTTTCTGATGTTCGATGTCGTTAGCATATTTTCCCTAACTAATGATCAATAGTAGTTATGGAAGATGAAGGGTGCAATGGTATACAGGGGTGCAATGGTTACGGGGGTGTTTGAATCGTTTGTATATTTTATCATATTATGGGTTTTAAAAGGTTGGGGATGAATTGACCAAAATACCCTCACGTGTAACTCACGTGGGGTCAAGTCTGTTAAAAGTTAACTGAGTTAGTGACTAATACCCGACATTGATACAAATTAGAATGTTAATACCTTAAGATGTTACAATAAAACATTAATACCTGACATTGAAACTTGGTGGAAATCACAAGGACCAACGGTGTAATTTTTTCTAAATAAAATTATATTTTTAATATTATTATCTAATACGAGAAAGAATAAAAACTATTATGATTTAAAATATTATTTAATATGAGAGATTGAAAAATAAAGATGATTAAGCACTAGAAATTGATATAAGTCCTAAAAGATTTTTATTATTATCTATATTAAAGATTATAGATTAAAGATAAAGATAAAGATTATATATTACTAATTTAATAGTTATTAATATTTGATATAAATAATTAATAATATTTTTATCAAATTAAAAGAGTGTGTGACACGGGGTCAAGTTATTCTACACATTGTAACAAAAATGAGAAGGGTGAGAAGGATACAAAAAAGACACAATGATACATAAAAGACACAATGATATAACACATATTCTAAAAACTACAAGCTAAAACCCTAAAAAACGAAGACCTAAAAACTAACGTCGTAGGGTTCGATAAGACGGTTCCAATGCCACTTGAATGAGTTCAATCGGGGTCCGTTTGATACCCTTCCTACGACTTCCTATTTTACTTTCACTATGTATTTGATCCTAACCCTGTGACACGTGATATTAATTGAAATGTTTTATTAAAATATGGGTTGATTATTAAAACATTTGTATTATTATTTATCATTTAGGATATTTATAATAATAATAATAATAATAATAATAAGGTTGTAAGAAAATTTAACTTATCTATTAAAGTTGATAATCCAATAAATTAATTAATGTTTCTAGATTAAAAAAAATTAAAAACCAAATGTGAATTTTATTTTTTTATGAATTCAAAACTTGTTAGATGTAAAGGCTCTCCAACCAAGTGTCCAATTTATCAAAACAGTAATTGCATCTCATATCACATCCCAAATTCATATTCAAATTCTAAAACAAATATTTGGTCATGGATCAACTAAACCATGATCACAATGATGGCACCAATTATAATATCTCTAGATGATTTCATTTTCAGCCTTACAATCTCTTGCTCTTAGATATCCCTTTCTCTTGTGGGGTGTCACCATTTTCTTGCAAATTTTTATTTTTATATATATTTATATATGTGGCCATAACTTGCAAAATTGCACCAATGTAGCTATCATCTACATGGCACCAACCTATGTTTACTGTAGAGATTGTTGATCATGTGGTGGAAATGGGTCCATGATATGATATGCATGGTGAACAGTGTGAAGCATATGATGGTGAAGTTTGGTTACACAGGGTTTGTGTTTGTACAGACAGGAAACTAGATAGCTCTAATGGGCTTCAAAGGACAAGTTGGTTAGATTTTAACAGCCAAGATTCTCGGATCCACTTCCATTATCGTCAACTGCTACTGGTTCCATTGTTGTGGGTCGGTCCCTGTGATCAAAACACAATCATTGTCTTGCCGTCACGTCTTTGATCCATTTACAACTACTTTGCCAATTGTGCGCATTTCACCTCAAAACTAACAGGAATATATATTGGGATCTATCATATTGCAACTAATTGTCACTTGATTATATTAAGGTTGATTTGGAGAATTTAAACATAATCCAAACCATGTCACCATTTCTTGCTGAGTGTTTTTTTTTTTTTTCTCAATGAAATTCGTATAAATAGATTAAACTGATGCACCATGATCACTTATCATAGATGGACCTACATGGATCTCCTGATTACTATGAAGAAAAAAACATTAATTTGTGGTGGAAATATTAAGATGAAAGTAACTCTTGAATGTAGTTGTCTACTAAAAAGTTATGTTATGTATGTAGCTCATACACTGGTTTAGTAGTTTTAGATACTCGAATCGGTTGTCACATGGTTATGATAGTGAAGGAAGGTGGTCCGGTGGATAAGGACTTTTTTTCCCAACTAGTAACATAACTTTGCATAGCTTGTGACCGATGTACGTTCCATGTGATATGTCTAAACTTGATCATATGATTAAAGTTTGTACCTACATGTATGGTCATGTGGGTTTTCTAAATAGGTAATAATCGTGTAATGATCTTTGTTATTGTGTATTTGTATCAAACTCGTGTAAGTAATTGATTGAAGCGCCATCTACGTACGTATAACATAGCATATTGTGGCACGTACATAAGTATACCACTTATATTATTTAGTATACGTACACATAGCATATTGTGACACATAAGTATATCACTTATATTATTTGGTAGCATATATAGGATTAAGGGAATCTAATTCAATCTCAAAAAGTAAGACATGATCTTTGTTGTAAAAGGATACTTAGATCACTCTTTTTCAAAGAATACCAATGACTAGATAATATTCTTTTCTTTCTTTCTATATCCATCACCCAATCTGTGAAACACATTTAATTACTCTTAATCTTGATTTAAGACAAGACTAATGATATCTTATTTCATTAATCATTTCTCATTTGTACTTCCTCGTACTAAAATACTATCAAGACATGTTACAATCTCCAACAATCAAGGAATCAAGAAGAGACTATAAGAACTCCTTTTATCATACTTTTGAGGTTTAAACATGAGTTACCAACATTAAATTATAAGTTACATAGAAATTTAACAAAAAGAAAATGATGAATTCATTGGTGTTAAAAATGGCGCACTTCCATGTGTCAATTGGTTAAAAAGTACAAGAAAAATGATAGGAAAATTTTGGACTGTTTAATTAATTGATTGCCAGAAACCATAATTAATATACACCAAGGATATAAATATATGGATGAAATGAGTTTAATTGACAATGAGTTAACTAGTTAATACAATAAACTAGCCATTGCTTCTTGCAGCCATTCTTCCTCTTCATCATAATCCTGCTTCATCTGCGTGCATAAACATTTAAATTAACAATTGGCAATTCCTATAATTGAAATAGTTATATTATAAATAACTTCGAGTTAAAACTCAAATTATACCAGAAAGTTGTTGGTGTATAGGTGTTGAATTTCTTCTTCCGAAGGATTAATGGCAGTGTTGTTGGTTGGAAGCACTTGATCTTCACAAGGTTGATGATCATTATCATGATGATGATGATTATGATCATTGTTGTTCTTCGCAAACCTCCCTCGCACTCGTATGCGCTTGTCTGCTAACGTCTTCCGGCATTCATACTACACGATATAGGTTTTCATTTATAAGTTTTCTAAGTTAAGTTATGCACTTTTAATGCAAGTATCTAGTTTTTTAACACTACATAGAAGGTTTTTCATGTTACTAAGATATACCCTATATAATTTTTTTACTAAGAGTTAATCACACACCATTGTACAACATACCTTCATATTGTAGTCATTATAAGTAAGAAAAAATATGCCCATCAATTGTAACATGCTTTAAAGTTTTTACCATCATGAAAATATTCTATAGAAGTTAAATTGTGACATTGTACCACTTTGTTCCATGACCAAGGAATTTTGTACATGTTGTAGAATGTTATAACATGTAATGGTAAAAAGAATGAGCATATTATATCTTTACATAAGTTTCATTCGAATGTAATAAACCTAAAAGATTAAGGAAGAGAGATAGAAAGAGACCTTAATGGTCTTGTTGAAGTTCCTTTGGTTTCTCTTCTTAAGATACCTCATGATCTTGTCCTTCCTCTCTTCGGCCGAATACCTCCCAATCTTCAATGCCGGTTCTTCAACTTCTTTACTTGTTTTTGGGCTCTCAGTTTCCTGTAAACATGTAAACAACAATCAGTATCATATAACTATAGGGCAAAATTTTGTTGGCGGCTAATTTCCTAAGCCGCAAGTCGGTTTGGGTGGGGGGGGGGGGGGATCAGGATTAAAAACAAGTCGGTTATTATTCTAGTGAATTTGAAATTCAAGTTGTATTCTTATAAAGCAAGTAGGTTAAACATTAACCATTAACAGTTTAAATACGAGTCGAATAGGTTTATAATTTTAGCGTACAAAACACCTAAGTTGTGATAATCAGTGTAATCAGTTTTTTGAGTTATATTTTTCTGATTAATAAAAGTTGAAACGTGAGAGTTATTTACAAATATCAAATCTGGACTTGAAATTAGCTAGTGAAGTATGATTAGAGATTTTATGAAATGCTTCTAAATTATAACTTTCCTAAAAAACCTTGAATTGTTTTTAATAATACACAAAAACTTTTAAGTTTTAACACCTTAATTTACAAATCCTTATCATCTAAATTGCAAAGCTAATAGTAGTACTTTTTGCAAGTAACATATGACAAGCAAGATCAAAATTAACAAAACCAAACAAAATTAACGAAAAACATTGCATACCCAATTACTAGTTACAGCCGTGGGATTATAAGTTGACCATGAGTTGGAACCATATCCACCATTGTTACAAAAATAATCATCATGTTCAACTTTTTGATAGTCAGCTTCTGCCTGAATGCTACCGAATCCAATGGGAGATGTCGGAACCACCATTTCGGACACCCCGAATCGCTCTGGGAATGAAGTCTTCCATGATGAAGATCGAGATAACCGCGGTGTGGTGATGTCATATTCCGAGGGCATTGTGACGTCATCATACCATATTGGTAGGGTGGCTGATTGTGGAGTTTGGAAGTCGCCAGAGAAGCTGTGAACTTTAGACATAAAGGCCATATGTTAAGGGGTGTGGATGTGAGTGTTATATGCCCTAGTTAATTATGGAGAGTTATGCATGGCAATGTATTTATAGGATACTATATCATGCGGTTATGAAGGAAGTTTGTAGGGGACCCATTTTTGTACATCTTTTTAGATAGTAAATATATATTTATTTCCCTCAATGGACATGGGGGTATATCAAACCCTAGCTAGACTTCCACTGTTGTAATCTAAGAGAATATTTTGATTTTGAATATTTGGGAGTGTGATAATCAAATGACAAAATTAAGAAACTACTTTTCTTATAATATATATATATATATATATATATATATATTCGTAGTCATAAGTTAAGATAATGTATGGTCAATGTATCTACTTTAACTCACGTATCAACTTTATTTCGTTAACTGTAGACAAATATCGTAAGCGATAAACTGCATGTGCATCACCTTTCTGTCATGTAACTTGAAAAAAATGTGTGTTATGTTAACGGTGTTCATTGCAAACACGAATATGGTTGCGTATCTTCTACATGATGCCTTTACACATGAATGTCTATTTAAGGCGCACGTTAATTCGTAACTTAATAATACACTTAAGCATATAATACATAGAGATTTTTTCGCTATGTACTGATTTTTATATATAGTAAGGATTCAAACTTATTAAACGGGTTTAGTAAAAGTGGTGTTACATGATGTTATCAACTTATTAGGTGGTGAGAGTCGTGTTCAAGACATTTGTTATGAAAAAGTGTGGCAGAGTACAAGTTGGTACTCCAATGATCATGCTCATGGATAAGCTTCCGTAGGTTATAACCCTGCGGAAATGCGTTCCTAGAGTCGTAAGTCACCCATATGTGTTTGAATTGGGTGTCTAAACACTGTTACATTAGCAAAAGGTGAGAGCACGACTATTTCGCGTGGTAGTTGCATGTGATTACAAAAGCTGGTAGAAAAAAGTGGGCTAATCATACAACTTTGTCCTCCTTTACAAATGGTCGAGTCTTATTTCCCTTTTATTGGCCTTCAAACTGCACCATCTCCATCTTAAGAGGATTAAAGATGGTACGTTAAGTCTTCTTGCCACGTTTGTGCCTTTGATAAGAGAGCATAAATGGTAAGGGAAAGATGGTCGCAATCTTATATTACATTTCATCACCATGAATGCAAGTTGACAACACATCAGTCTAACATCATATATAGCAAACTAAAGTTGGGGGATTCGTGTTTTAATGTTATACCATTCTTATGTTGTTTTCATGTTTCACTTAGAAGTTCTATATAGCTTTCTGAATCATCCATATCTCACTTTCGAATTAAAGTATTTCGTGGGTATATGAAATCAATAATCAATAAAGTGTATTTGAAAAGAATGAGTATGAATTTTCTAAGAAAAATTGTGTAACTGATGTGTATCGTATATTTATCTGATTTCACAAAATGAATCCTCTATATAAGGGTTGAATCAACACAACTATTGGGTGAAACATCGCAATCTTTGTGAAAGAGTGCAACAGATGGAAGTTTTAACCGCTACAACTGTATAGAGATACAACAATAGGAAATAACAAAATGATTACTAGTTGCACTAATCCAAGTTGTCACTGCTTGGTCAGTTGCTACTAATGAAATTTCCTGCTGAATCTCAGTTGCTACTACTATTGCTACTGGTTAGTTGCCATTAAAATAATGTTGATTATCAGTTCCAACTAATTTCCTAGTCATTTTCCACTGATCAGGCAAACTTGAAGCAATTTCTACTGTATAACAAGGTGATCCGGGCCAAGGATGGTGCCCCCTTTAGACCCATCGAAGGCCAGCCATCGTTCACTACCAGGGAGCTACGATGCCTCCTTGGAACATCCCATGGTTCATAATGCTTAAAATCAACGAGTGTGCACTTCATGCCTCCAAACTCATATAAATGTTTATTATGGTTTCTCATTGGTCTATTAAGTCATTCCTGATTACTCAAATCGTTTGATGATACTAAAAGCACCAACAACTCTAACATTGCCTTATTAGTAAAACAAGTGAGAAGCGTCATGGACAGGGAGCCGAGAAGTATCACGCAAAAGTAATCGTTTCACGCTAGAATGGGAGGACATGATGATGTACCATTTGGACAATTCAAAACAACCGACAAAAAATCACCATAACAATCGAACCAGGGTTTAGACACACCTCAACCCATTATATGGACAAACATTGTTCATGGAACAACAAAACATGGTAGTTAACCAATGATAGTTCGTAGGGCGCGTATTTTGTTACTCAGACGATGATGTATCCAGTCAAAGGACACGAAACTCTGCATTAAATAACACATACATATCCTACTATAGGATACATTATTATGAAGTTACTTTTAACATATTCAAAGTAATTTAGATTGTCGTTGGTACTTCTTACAATACTCCCTATTAATGTACCACGGTAGACTATGTACAATGACCTTACCATAGATACAGACATTTCTCTTTACTTTAAAGCATTTACCCTTAGGGTTAAGTTATCCTACAAAGGGTAAAATAAATGAGAACTATGAGAAGGATACAAAAGACACGATGGATCACAAAATATAATACAATGGATCAGAAGATATAACACAATTCTGATAAATATAACACAGTGCCAAGGAAAAACGACAATTAATCACAAAAAAAGACATAAGGAACGAAAAAGAAGACACTGTGCCAAATAAAAATACATAATGATCCGACAAAATTTCTAAAATCTACTAGCTAAAAATCCAAAAACGAAAACCTAAAATTTAATATCGTAGAGCTTGATGAGACGATTTCAATGCTGATAGAATAAATTCATCAAAATCCATTTAATACCCTTCCTACGGTATTTATTTGATAACTATCCAGCAACATTGTAACTTCATTCTTTATAAAACATTACCTATATATTAGTTTAGAAACTTTCATGAATAGTACTAACCGAGTTACTATTCAACTCTGTTAAGTTACTATTTAATTCAGTTAAGTTGCTATTTAGCTTAACGGAGTTACTATTCAACTCCGTTAAGTTACTATTCAACTCCGTCAAGTTACTATTTACTCTGCTTTTTTAATTTTTTTTTCCTAAATCCGTTTTTTTCTCCGTTAAGTTATTATTTAGCTATATTTTTTTAAATTTTATTTACTTATATCATGAATAGTACTAACGGAGTTACTATTCAACTTCGTTAAGTTACTTGAGTCCATTTTTTTTTACCGAAATCCGTTTTTTTCTCCGTTAAGTTATTATTTAGCTATATTTTTTTAAATTTTATTTACTTATATCATGAATAGTACTAACGGAGTTACTATTCAACTTCGTTAAGTTACTATTTAATTCAGTTAAGTTGCTATCTAGCTTAACGGAGTTACTGTTCAACTCCGTTATGTTACTATTCAACTCCGTCAAGTTACTATTTACTCTGCTTTTTTAATTTTTTTTTCCTAAATCCGTTTTTTTTTTCTCCGTTAAGTTACCATTTAGCTCTATTTTTTTTTTTTAAATTTTCTTTACTCAACTCTGTTAGGCTACTACTCAATTCTGTCATGTTACTACTCAACTCAACTCCGTCAACTACTATCCAACTTCGTAAAGTTAACTCCGTTAGGCTACTGTTCAACTCTGTTAGCCTAACGGAGTTACTATTCAACTACGTTAAGTATTTAACTCCGTCAAGTTACTATTTACTCTTTTTTTAAAAAAATTATTTCCGCAACTTCGTTTTTTACTATTTAATTCAGTTAAGTTGCTATTTAGCTTAACGGAGTTACTATTCAACTCCGTTAAGTTACTATTCAACTCCGTCAAGTTACTATTTACTCTGCTTTTTTAATTTTTTTTTCCTAAATCCGTTTTTTTCTCCGTTAAGTTATTATTTAGCTCTATTTTTTTAAATTTTATTTACTTATATATTAGTTTAGAAACTTTCATGAATAGTACTAACCGAGTTACTATTCAACTCTGTTAAGTTACTATTTAATTCAGTTAAGTTGCTATTTAGCTTAACGGAGTTACTATTCAACTCCGTTAAGTTACTATTCAACTCCGTCAAGTTACTATTTACTCTGCTTTTTTAATTTTTTTCCTATATCCGTTTTTTTCTCCGTTAAGTTACTATTTAGCTCTATTTTTTTTTAATTTTATTTACTCAACTATGTTAGGCTACTACTCAATTCCGTCATGTTACTACTCAACTCAACTCCGTCAACTACTATCCAACTCCGTAAAGTTACTATTCAATGCCGTCAAGTTATTACTCAACTCACTCAACGCCGTTAGCTTACTACTCAACTCTGTTAGGCTACTGTTAAACTCCGTTAGCTTAACGGACTTATTATTCAACTATGTTAAGTATTTAACTCCGTCAAGTTACTATTTACTCTGGTTTTTTAAAAAAAAATCCGCAACTTCGTTTTTTTTCTCTGTTAAGTTACTATTTGGCTATGTTTTTTTTTTTAATTTTCTTTACTCAATTCCGTCGTGGTACAACTCAAGTCAACTCAACTCCGTCAACTACTATCCAACTCCGTCAATTTACTATTCAATGCCGTCAAGTTACTATTCAACTCCACTCAACGTCGTTAGGTTACTACTCAACTCCATTAGGCTACTATTCAACTCCGTTAGCTTAACGACGTTAGTATTGAACTCCGTCAAGTTACTATTTACTCTGTTCTTTTAATTTATTTTTTCCCGCAACTCCGTTTTTTCCTCGATAGGTTACTATTTAACTCTGTTTTTTTTTTAATTTTCTTTACTCAACTCCGTTAGGGTGCTACTCATTTCTGTCATGTTACTACTCAACTCAACTCAGGTCTGTCAACTACTATCCAACTCCGTCAAGTAACTATTCAATGTCAGCAAGTTACTATTCAACTCCGTTAATTATTGGTTCGCTACATCAGATCCGAAAGCCAATATTCTTGCAACGTATACACCAGTAACAGACACTAGAAAATTAAAAGAAAGGCTGTTGTAATACTAAAAGAAATTGCGTCGTCCTTCCACTGTTGTGCATTACATACACAGAATTAGATATCGGTTTAACCTAGACGCAATGCGCCGCCTCGGTTACCACTAGTTATATGGTATATGCAATCCGAACACTCTATAATGTGAATATTAAGTCAATATATATCAATAAAAAACGCTTGAATAGGATTTCCATGGATATTGTGAACTTTAGCTTAACTTTTTATTTATTCAACATATGCCATAAGCCCATAAATAAATAAAAATATATAAAAAATGGAATAAGAGATGACGCCGGGAAATGAGTTATAAATTCGTGACAAGAATATGCTAGGATCCATAACATAGGTTTGATTGTAATCTTAACATAGATATTATTTATTTTATTTTTTGGGAAAGGCATAAACTTAGCATGTATTAATTTGAGATGTGAACGATCGAGACCTATACAATTGATGGACCCACCCAAGGATTTTAATTTTAATACTCCTGTAAATGTTAAATTTTAATAATTTCAATTCACTTAGTCTATTTCTAACAATCGCATAAAAATCAACTTATTTTGTAGAACAATTGTCATAAATAATATAGAAATACAATAAATATCGATAAAAACTAGTAGTTAAAAACTTATTATCATTGTAGGAGATTTGAAGAATGATTTATTGATTTATATGAATAGGATTCTAAGAAACAAGAGTGAAGACTATTGCAATTGCACCCCCACTAGACCACCTTCTAGTTTGAAAAGATATCTGACCTAATTCCTAGACCTAGAATCTAGCACGTGCCCTATCCACCCCACTTCTTTCACACTACCACTATCTCCCTTTCAACCTCTATAATATAATGTCGGTTTCTATCGTTAAACTCTTAAAACCCAACCATATATTGTCTTATTATCATTCAAACGATTTAATTCGTTACAACAGTTTATGAACACCCCTAACTAAGTTAGAACTAGTAATATAAATATACCTTTTTAAACTTTTAATCTAGTTCTTATTTAGAAAAGGTTAAATATTACAATTCATTTTCTGTTTACTTTGTTAAAACAGCTTTAGAAAAGGTTAAATATTTTTATTTACTTTGATTTTAAAAGCATTTTTTTATGAAAAATAAGTTATGAGACGCCTGTGAACATATTCCAGGTCTTGTTACTTAAGTTATGCCTGACTACTTTAGAAAACATGCAAGAGAAAGAAGATTGATGAGATTTCTATGGGTATCAGGTGCCACTGTTTCCTATCCCACAGCCATAGCCATCGCCATCAGCCCCTACTGTATGTTTTAACAAAGAATCATTGCGGTTCATTTTCAAACGAAAATATATCGCAATCATCCACATGAAAACGCGATAATCGTCTATGATTCTACTTTTTATTATCAAGGTTAAAACGCATCTTTTGAAAATGATCTTTTGGTTAAAGTTTTTATGAAAATGTCATTAGTAGTTTTGTTACAATTACAGTTATGTTTTTAGAATATTTAACCATCCTTGTATTCATTTAATTTTATGACAAGAAAAGACCATGATTAAGGAGTGGAAGATGAAGGGACTTGTGATTGTTTGTCATATGTATAAATAACCAGTAATCGTGTACCAAAGTTAACCTGTAATGGATGGCACAGTGGTAAGCGTCCAAATCCCTGGAGGCATCGTTATAAAAATCGCGCCAGACTCTGATTAATCACTGAATAATTGCTAGTCGGAGGTTCACTAAGTAATCATCGATAAATCGCTAGTCAGTGGCTGTCTAGCGATTCTAGTCAAATTCCGGCCGAAACCTATAAATTTCAGTCAAACTCCGGCCAAAACCTATAAATTTCGGTCAAATTCCAACCAAAACCTGGAAATTCTGGTGATTAATCCTATATACTTAAATATATGAGTCGAGAAAGGGGATAAAAACATGCCTACTTATAAAAGCTACATATAAAAATGTGTGTATATGTAAAAAACTGAAAATTACATATTAAATCTCAATCAGAATAATCACAATTAATCCTTACTAATCCCGATTAATCGTTTAATCGGTACCTAACTAGCCAACTAGCACCTAGCGACTCTTACAACACTTCCGAACATCTCATATTCGAATCCAGCTTCCACTGGTTTTCTACTTATAACCCCCTCAAAGGCCACTTAGCCAACGCAACTGCATTTTATAATCTACTTTTTAACCCCCCTTGAAGGCCATTTGCCCAAAGCAAGATGCCTTTTACAATATCTCATTGGTTAAGAATCCTATAGCTTTATAGCAACATATATTTAAGGCAACTAAAAAAGTTACTAATTGGTTTGTACAGACCTAGGACATACCATGTTCCTAACAGAATGACCCTACAGCCTAGTACCAGACATGGAAGTTGGTCAAAAAAACAAGTCATTTATTCAAGATCTCACAGAACCAAACAGTCATGTCTAACAAGGCAATAGTTTAGTGGGCTGCAAAAAGATATGCCATAGTCTATATCAAATTAAAGGAAATAATTTGGAGTGTTTGGCTGGCTGCAGCTTATATGGTGAAGGGTTCCAACGAGTAGCTGGTGTAAGAGACATATTGCCTTGAGAAAGTCAATTTTGGAATTAGAATCAAATCCATACATGTTAGATATTGTTCAGAAACACAAACACACAAAAGGACAAACAGAAAATAACATTTATGTATAAACAATAATAATTCTACAGACATTCTTGCGTTCAACAACACAGTATGACTTCCTATATTATCATCACCTTATCTTTATGCAACACATCTACCATCCATACATATCTGTTCAATCGGGTCGGCTTCTAAATGCTTCTTCAAGTACATGTACTGATATATTATAAACCTCATAGTTGTAGGCTTTAACAAACCAGAGATTTCAACTTGTTTCCTTTATTTAAAGAATCTGACTTTATTGTAGCGGTATAGCTTTTATAAGTTTATTTTAACGCATGAATTATTTATATAAAAAAATTTGATCCAATAATATGGTTACAGATCAACCCAGACTTCCCGTCCATTGTCATCTCAAAGTTCCATCCACCAGAATGTTATGTTGTGTTATCAAGACGCTAAAAAACAGACTTGGTTTTATTCTGACAAGACGCTAAGCGTATTTTAAAAAAGGAACACCTTTGTTCCAATTTAAATCCAAAAAATCTCCTCAATAAGACCGTTTAATTATAATCTACTTGAGTTACTTATAGATAGAGGTGTTAAAAGATCTACTTATATATCTCCCCAATAAGACCGTTTAATTATAATCTACTTGAGGTGTTAAAAGATAGAAATGAAGTAAAAAATCATGTCACACACACAAGCCCAAACAACGCAACAAAACTTGGCACAAGCTTCTCTTTTAAAGTCTCACAGAAGATTGACACAAGACCATCCGATTACCTAAACATGTTTGCAGCTTCGACCCAAACTGTTTCAAACCCTTTAAGACTAAACCCAAACCCATGAGTTTCGTGTTAGGTGCATATTGTTCCAAAATTAACACCCATGACCATATGGACATCTATCTTTAGTAAAAGATATAGGGATGAATATTCAAAGATAGGAGAAAGCAGAAGAGATAATTGACAAACAGAAAATTACTATGCAAAAAAGGCAACTCACTTTAGAAAAATTTACATTTGTCTTTTAATGACATAAAATTATTCCAAATTCAAGCAAGATCAATTCAAAGATTGAAACTCAGAGAATATCTCATCAAATCTTGAAAAAACGGATGGGACGCACAATAGGTGAGTGATGAGGGATTAAAGAGGAAAAGAGAAATCGCATGCACATGAAACCTATCTCAAAAAGAAAAAGGAAACTAAAACACTAAAAATGCTTTTTTAAACTTAAGCATTGCAATAAGTGACTGAAACGAAGAAATTGGTTTATTGGTCACGATGATTGGTGAAGATTAAGATATTCAGTAATTTACATTTCATACAGGAATGAAATCAGGTCAAACTAAACCTAAACAGCTTTTAGCTTCCCAATACATGGTTTCATCCTTAAACCCCATAATCCTATTAGCATGGAAAAAGGACAAGTCAAATTCTGCAATTGTTGGGAAAACAAGAGGTAGCAATTTTCAGCCCATTTATCTATCAATAGGTTGATTTAGGTTATGTTCTATCACTAACAGGCCAAATGGATAAAATAAAACTTTAGATAAAATGTTGAAAGTAGTGAAGGTGTATTTTTAGCATACCAGTTAAATTTCTAAATATTGTATGTTAACGTAAATTACATAAATTGTAATTTTGGTTTTATGAAAATTAAGGATGATGGTCCTTACTTTTTAAGCTTGTAACACAAACGGTCTGTTATGTGGATGGTCGTTTAAATCATGTGTTAATCCTTGTCATGTGCAACAAACATGAGGGCAAAATGGTCATTTCATTTGAAATGTGTCTGATTTAATGAAGAGTGCCTGAGACATATTATTACACCGCCTCACAATATTGGGGTTTGATGGCGGGGTATGGGTAGTGGTGTTTTACAAGGGTGACGGTATGAGGTTAGTTGTGGTGGGGAATGGAAAGAAACAGATGTTTGAGTGTTATGTTTGGCAGCTGTTGGTGGAGATTTGAGGGTAGCCAAATAGCCGATGGATTGGTTGTCTTCAAGTATAGTGAGAGAGGAGGGAGAAAGAGAGAGATTGCATTTTTTTTTTTTTAATTTTAGAATGAAATGGCCAGTTTTCCCTCTTGCGTTGCAAATTTAGCGGCCATCGAAATATGACCACTATATTGCAAGATTAAAAAAGTAAGGACTGCAATTTCTAAAATAAAAGAATAAAAACAGTAATTTTCAGGAAGCCATTATATAATGTGCTCCTACTCCTTACATTATCATTGTGATCTATTCTACACTAGTTATAACGTCACCCCCCCCCCCCCCAAAGAATGGACCATTACCCAACCTGCCTGAACGGCCCAATTTGCCACCTCTTATAAAATTAACACATAGATACAGAAGCAGGGCACTCACCTTTATTCAAATAATATAATCTCAACCAACAATGACCTCATTGTTTGTTGCGATTTAGTAGAGCTTGAAATGATAGATAAAGATCCTTGTTATCAGACCCGAATATTTCTTCTGCCTTCCTCAAAGTCTCCTGAAAAAACAGAGCAGGAAAAGATTAAAGAGTATATCAAACATAATCAACCAACATGACAGCAGAAGATGTACTAATCACCTCACGAGATTGTTTTTGAGCATTTAACTCCTTTATATTTGCTAAAAAGGCACTGAATTGCTCATAAGATAATCGACTCCTGATAGAGAAAGCAAGAGAGATATTAGGCATTTATCACGAACTGTTTAGCCACTTAATTGTCTGATTACCAATTTACCTTGCTTGACGGAAAACCTCTTTTCCATCAATCTTAGCAGTGCGCCCTTTAGAAAGAAAGAAAAAGTCACGTAAGATGAATAAATTTACAAACCACAGCAAAGTATAAAAAAAAAAAGAAGCAAAAACAAAACAAATTGTTAAGCATATATCATAGTATTAGATTTTGCTGAGGTGTAAAGCCTTCAAACCAGGTATAGGCGGACCACGAGGAGGAGAGTTCCAGCTGATGATTGCTGACTTGATGGGTACCATGATGACATTGTCGTACGGCCTTCATATTGAATTTTTGTTGGGGATGTAGTGCCAGAAGCAGAATACCTTCTAGGAGACACACTTGCAGAGGCTGTTTTTGGGGGTTGCAGTTGGAGTTACACGTGTGCTGATATAAGGTGTCATAGAAAACCTTTGACCAGCAAGCTTTGAGGCTGTAATTGGAAGGGTGATACTAATTCAGTTGGTATTACAAGAGGTTAACTGGGAGCCACATGACACTCAATCGAGTTAAAACTAAAAAATAAACAGTTTTAGTACCGTCATCTTGTATGTTTCCGCTATCAATAGAGCCACTGTAAGAATGGTGCCTTCTATAGCCATTTGCCTCTTCTTCTGCAGGGTATAAGTAACATCGATAAAGCAAATTACAACCACAGTGAAAGTGTATTTTTATGTGTGCAGTCTCCTAAATTGTTTTATTTTAAAAGAAAAATATATTATTATCGTAATAAGTAATAACCTAGTTTTTAAACACTTTGAACACAGTACCTATCTTTAAAAAATGAACAGAAAGTGTTTATAGGTCAACCCAACCAACGTAACCTGTTTTAGCTTGTACTGAAAACAAGTTGCTATCCAAACACAACTTGACATGTTGCCCACCCACTGGTTTTTACACCTCTACAGAAGACAGGGAACAATACATTTACAAACAAAAGGAATATCAACAAGACAACAAATATCATATCTTATCTAGAAAGAGAAACAATTGAATAGTATTTCCAAATTCCAATCAAACTTAAGATTTACCTTTAACCGAATAAGCTTTAGGAGCCGATTGGTCATAGGTGCCTATATCTACAGGTGCTGCTGGCTGAAGATACAAATCATTGAAAGGTTATAATTGGTTCAACAGAAAAAAGAGTTTAATGTCAATTGAGGCAAGCATGATCAGACCCATGAAATGCATGAAGAAAGTGAAGACAGAATAATGGTACAACAATCTTACAGCTGAATCATTGTCGTTTAATGACTGCATTAACTGTCGCTTGAAGGCCTCCAGCTGTGAATTATATAAAATTTAAATACGCTCAGTAACTAAAAACTGAAAACATTATGATCCATTGCAATAGCGTCATAATTGTAAATATAAGCAAAACAAGTTGACTGCAAAAAATAAAAATAAAAAATATTGTTTTTTAATCATTTGTCAAATTATCCTAAATTCCTTCATCATGGAGTACTATTGGTTATCATTTCGATATATATGCATGGTGACAGATTTTAGCAAAATCATAAACTATGAAGAGGTCCTGCACGTGAGAAACCAGTGCAGGTGCACACATACACAAGAGTCTACAAGGTTACAGCAGCTAACTAATACTGGAAACTGAACTAGAGAATGACAGAAGAATGAGAAAAGGGTAAAATTTTGTAGATATAAGTAGTATATAACTGACTCGTTCGGATGCCAATACATCTTTTGTAGAACTTTAGGACTTCGCAATGGAGGTTTCATAAGCTCTTACACAGTTATCATAGTGTAAATGGTTAATGTCGCATATACACAAATTTTTCAGATTAAGCGTTCAGTACATTCATTTAAATATACCGATAAAACTTAAACAGAGAAATAGAAAAAAAACAATGAATAGTGATTGAAGGTAGCATCTATCAGATGCTTCATATGCAACCAACTATCACTGTAATGCTCTCCCCATCACTCGACAGGATTTGGTCGCTGTCAAAATGATAAAACAACCCAAACTACAACTTTTCAACACTTCTTTTTGGTCAATTCAAAATTTTAGCAATTACTACATCTGCAATCATATGAACATTTAAAAATGGGATACCAGAGTTATTTCACATATTTTAGCATGGCATTCAACTATTCAAGCTTTAACCAACTTATTCAGAGAAACAACACCTACATGGTCGTGTATGAACAAGTTAATGCTGTTAATGAGAAGTCTAACTCAAGAGCTAATCTACAAGTCGACATAATAGAAAAATTATCTATGTAATAACATAATTAAAATTTTGCAACGCGAGCAATAAAGTAAACGGCAAACAGGTGCAAAACGGCAAATGATAACAGAAAATCCATACATTTTCAAAGCTTCGGTTGCATCAAATGTGATTGCCTAAACAAACAATATCATCACAAAACTAAAGCCATAGTAACATACTTTAAACTCTAGAGCTAAACATAGGCCTTCAACACACACGAGCTATACGTATAGTTTTAAAAAACGGTTGAGGCGCCCAAAAAAATGAGTATGAGGTGGCGCCTCAGGTGGTTCTTTTTTATGTGTGTCTCATAGGGCTGAGGCGCCTTGCGCCTCTGGGAATTTTCATGCTTTGGACTTTTTGTGTCAATTTTAAACATTCCATGTCTTTTTAATGTGTGTTGTTGATGTTTTTGATGAATTTGTTGATGAAATTAGTTAGTGTTTTATTTTTTATAAGATACATAATTTTTACATTTTTTTAATCATGCCTTGGGCCGATGCGGACATTGACATATAACATTTCAAAGCTTCAGACGCACAAAATGTGATTGCCTAAACAAACTATATCATCATAAAACTAGACCTGTAATTACATACTTCAAACTCTAGGCCTAAACATATACACACCCTATGAAGACATTGTTCCAGAGTCCAAACAAAAATAATACACATATATAACACATTCAAAGCTTCAGACGCACTAAACGCAATTGCCTAAACAAACTATATCATCCCAAAACTAAACCCACGAAAACATACTTCAACCCTAGGGCTAAACATACGCATTTAACACACATTATGCAGACATTGTTCTAGAGTCCATACAATGACAATCAAAGATAATAAATTACATCGAATTAACCAAATTAAGAATTTCAAACAGAAAAAGAAAGAAAAATTAAAACCTTAGCTAAATCGCGCCCTAACTTCTTAGCGGTCACAGCCAACGAATCTCTCTCCTCCACAAGCTTCCTCTTCATTCATCAACCAAAACAAACAAAAAACAAGTTAACCACAACAGTCCTAACAATAACTATACAATAATCAATAATCAACAATAAACTTACATTATCTTCAACAGTAAGCTGTAACCGCAATTGAGCATTACGACACGTTTGGTTCAGTTCAGAAACTTTTTCCTCAAGCTCCATAACAACACGATCTCGTTCGTTCAATTTATGCCTCAACGACGCCGTTTCTGACTCCAGCTTAGACACACGTGATGCTAACGCCATTGAAGTGATCTTACGAGCGAGATCTAGCTGTTCGTAAGGATCTGTAGGGATTACTGATAGTATTTCATCTGGTAGGTTGAAATCTGGACCGTTGGTTGTAGTTGTGGTTGTGCTGCTAGCTGTGCTGTGTTCAGACATCATAAAGGTTTTGATTGAAAACCCTAACTGTTGTGGTTGATCAGAAACTCGTTAGTGTTAATTGTTGTGTGTGTTCTGGTGAATGATTTAATTTTAGGTATGAATGAATATGAGTGACGACAAGTCGCAACAACTGTTTTAGGACAAAACCCTGGAGAATATTATGTGAAAAATATAAGAATGGTCCTTTTATTATTTTCCATATTTCATATTTCATATTGTGTCTAGACGTCTAGTAACTTTTCGTGTGTTTGTTTCGGCTTTCAAACCAGTAAGGTCATGTTTACGGGGCGCCCTTGGTGCTAGAGTTGAGCGCTGGTACCGGTATTGAAAGTAATGATTTTGAAAATTGCTTAAATTTGGTACTGGTATCGAAAATGTTCGGTATGGTACGGTACGGTACCAGATTTTTGAAGGTAAAATATCGGAGATACCGTACCGAATCTGAAAATCACTCGGTGCGGAAAATTCGATATCGGTTTGGCTCCAGTACTCGGTACTATTTCCCCATCCCTACATGGTGTCACATTGCCACTGATTGGGGCGTGAACATTGTTATAGGTAGGGACGGTTTAGGCGTGGAGCGAGGGCTTGGGAAAATCACAGACGTGAGCAAGGACAAAAAAAAGGGGATGTTGTTGGAAGAGAGTGGCTAGAGGTGTGGAACCACGACAGGGGAAGTCGTTTCAAGAAGGTGAATGATGATTGCTTACGTAGTGTCTACGTGGCTTCACTTTTTTTCCTAATAAAGACCCATAACACATGTTTAATACTGTTAGCAAAGTTATTCTTTTAAGTGTAAACTAGTTTTGGATTTATTGTGTTGATAGTGAAACTGTCACTCTGTAAGCAACATTTTTGACATCAGTGATTATGTAAATAATGGTAAAAAAACATAGAAGGTCAAATAAATCTAACGACCCTTTTTTTTGTGAATTACAAGTCAAGAACACGATATTATTCCTTTATCGTGATGAAGTACACTTACCAATTTTTTTTTCCTATAACGTGGTGGATGGATTGTTTCATTTGCAGAATTTATCTGCTGAGCAAAATGTGTCAACTGTCAAAGATAAAGTCATTGACCTAAAACTTTGACTTTTGAAATAATACAGGGACTATTCTTGCAATATGCATTTATAAAATTAAAATTTGAATATTATCTTGGACTTTGACTTTTTAAATTTTATATTTCCCCCCAATATTTTCCATGTGATTAAATTTACAAATATAGATGGCGTCTTAGTTTCTTTTCTTTTAAAAGTTAAAACTACTACTATATTTGGAACCGTTTACCTAATTAGGCAAAATGAAAGAAAAGTTTTACTATTTGTCATTACAATTTACAAAAGATGTCGAACTTTGAAGTAAACTTTGATAGCAAGGTTTTGAAAGAGGAGGCGTTAACTTAATCAAATTCTCAATAGCATAGACAAAAGGCAAGATAAACAGACTTTTACAAGTTCGCTTAAACCTATCAATTTATAATAGCACGATCCAATAGGTTAGTATTAAGCCAGTTAGCCGGTGATTCAGTTTCTCCGGTCATTACTTTAATTTTCACATCAATAGACAAAAGTGTTTTTAGTAAGTCTGATATTCATTATTTAAGAATTAAAACACAATTTATATCTTTCTTATTGTAATAAAAATTCGTAATTTGAATATAAATTTTACTCTAGATTTTTGTCATTAATGATTAATGTATTAAATATCTTACAAGTTACAAAAGAAATAATATTTTATATAATGTGTATACTATGGTGATTAAGTGCTGAATTATTAAGATAGTCTGAATGGTTAAGAGGCTCTGAATGGTTAAGAGCTAGAATCATTCAGCATCTCTTATTGGCTTAATGGTTCAGCACTTAATCATTCCATTCAGATGCTGAAACAAACAGTCTGAATGCTGAATGATTCAGACCTGAATGGTTAAGAGGTTGATTAAGAGGCTACCAAACAGCCCCTTAAGATGTTTGAAAATCAGAGAACTCGTTAAAAGAGATCATGCGATCGTACCTTTAGATATTCATATATATACCCTCAAATCATAGAAGTAATTAACAAATGCATAGGTATAATAACAAATACTCCAAAACATAGACTTCAACAAACCTGAAATCATGAAGGATTCAATCTCAAGGGGACCATCATCGCAATATTGATCTACTGCTTGCACACTTGCATATGTGTGTTAGGCGTGGCCAAATAGGCGGATTTTGTAGTGGTTTAAATCAAATAACTTTTAATACATGTCAAAACTGTTTAGGTTATGTCAACCAGCCTAGATGTTTTTGTCCCCTTCTTTTATAAACAATTTACGTATTAAATACGGCTATGTAACAATCATTTCAAATAATATATAACTTGTTTATGTAAAAAGGATTAGATGATGACAATGTTTGAATAACACTTGGTGACTTTGAACCCATTACATAAATCGACCTCTACCGAAACAAAAACTGTACAAGGTATAACATGTTACTAATGATATCCTCTGCTCGTTCACGCGTTTAACTACTTCACCGACCTTACACCAATATTTTTTACACGAAATCGATACTGAGGTTGAGAATCTTCATCGTCATCATCATCTTCACTACTATCATCGTCGACCTTGTCCCATCTTGAATAATCAAGACGAGAATGCCCTTTCGGCTTTGGAATCTCCTCCTTCAGGCTTTGGGTTTGAGGGGTAGTGATGGTAATTTTAACGCTTTCCGGGGTGCTGACATCAACCTTGGACGCAGGTTCATTTGAGTCATGGCTATGATTTCCTGCTAGTCCTAATGGAACAGACTGTTCATCTTTGTTATCTTCCTCTTCACCCTCTTCATCTTCTTCTAGCTCAGTTTCATCCTCTGGTATTGGCGCGAGAGACTTCCCTTGACAAGAAATATAACAATTTTAACAAAAACTGAGAATTAGACAAAATATGTAAAGAATCTATAACGAGGTGTTTAATGTGCGATTTTCAACTTCATATCATAAACGATAAACCTAAACGGACCCAAAATTGTGTTTGCAAATTTATGGAGGGCATACCAGTTGTGTTTTTAAACGGGCTTCAAGATTCTGATATACTTCTGATGAAGGATTTAACTCAATGAGGCGGTTTACATCAAACAGCGCCGAGTGGTACTCCTTAAGGGTGACCAGGGTTTGAGCCCTTAACATCAAGGCTCCTGTATGCTCATAATCAAGCTCCAGCACGGAAGTACATTCATCTGCTGCCTAACATGATAGCCAAAATGTCAGTCAACTATGATCAAATGTCAAGTCAAACTACAGATTAACTGTGAGATAATATAAGTAACTGATTGCAGCTTAGTTTCATTCTTCTGCCAAGGCAGCAGCGGCAGCCACGTTGGCTAAAACTGACAACTCCAAATCTTTTTGCAAATTTCAACCGATTATTAGATTTGTTTTATTATTTCAACTTGTAGTTTAATTGATAACTTGAGGATCTTAATGTGATCCAATAATACTGTACAATGTTCACCAATGATTGATGCACAAAATATGTATGATTGCTCATATATAGCTCAATCTAACATGTATAATTATTTACCAATTATCGTAGAGCATGTTAGAGTTAGACGGCATAACATGCATATGATTAGTTGGTCACTCTTCATTCTATCATAATTCAATAATAATGCATGATTACTCATCAATGTATAATAATCTCCCCGACCCGCCAAACCCATGTAACACGAGACCAACCCAAACTTTAGTGGTCCGGCCCTTGGGTTTCATTTTCCATCATAATCAGTTTCGGTCCCGGGCCGGTTCGGTTTTGACCCAATGACCCTTGGTTGCATGCGCATAAAATAAACTTTAGGTGACTTCAAACCAAGTGTTGATCTCTTTTTACCTAAATTTATTAACAAAAGGCTCGAAATTGCCACTTGGCCCACCTCTAACGCGCATAGTGTTCAAATTGACTTTTAAACCATCTAATTTTAACTTAGACTACAAATTATTCAAAATGTAGTCGTCCAAGTGACCCATGCCACTAGGATATAAACGTCGTGTGTTTCTATGACTTTGTTCCAAGTTACCACAAATTTGTTGCATAAAGCATCTACGAAGACAGGTTTACAGTAGATGAGTAATTGGCATCAATATTAACAAATTATCCGCCAACACATGTAACGAAAATATATGATTACTTGAAGCCTAATGGCATATACTTCAATCAAACACGTGTCGATAAGCTTGCTACAACACCAGGGTCAGATACTCAGATCTAGTAAAGCTGACATTCCTCCTAGTTTTCCATTTCAAAAGAACCGATAATTTGGAACCAAAAGTTGTAAACTTGTAATATCTTTGCCTAACTTCAACCTAGTTCATCATCATCATAGTATATAAATCCTAACAATAGCAAAGCTAAGGTAAGGTCCGCGGAGGGCAAGATATAGACAACCTTACCTCTACCTAGTAGGAATAGAGAGGCTGTTTCTAGGGACACTTGTATCAACCTTTGGACATAAGGCATAACGCTCAACAATCAGCACAGAGGCCTATTGGTGCATGTACGAAACCTACTTAGTTACAATTTTCATTTCCCCATGGGATATATAAAATGCAGTGGTGGATGTATAGTAGAAGCAGGGGAACATCCGTTACCCTCGATTTTCCTGACGAACTGGAAAACGTTTGTTGTTTAAGGTATTTTTATAACATGTTACCCCTAAAACAATTTTTGTTACCCCTCAAAATACTTTTTATAAAATGTTACCCCTTAATACTTTTTCTAGATCCGCCACTCGTCCTTCGGCTATCAAGGCCCACATGATGCATGATTAACCGCCCATCGCTTTCAACATTATTTTTACGAAATTAGTAAAATAACGTTAAACCTAGTAGTCAAAATCTTATCGAACAGAAACCTTCACATGTTTTGACTATTTACCAACATGTCAAATACCTAACTAAAACAACAAGGTATTAACACTCTTAACACCCAAATTAATACCATCAACTCAATAAACAAGCAATTGGATAGATCCAAATCAATCCTAATCCTACACTTCATCAAAACAAGATATCAATATTTACATTAACAAATTAAAAGAAAAAATACCTTCTTAAAGCTGTGAAGTTTGAGAAAACAAGCAGCTCGATTGCTATGAAGTGCGATCTTTTGAGGATTAGTTTTAGCAATGGAAAGGGCTTGTGTGTAAAATTCTAGGGCTTGTTCGTAATTACCGTCCCTGTACATCTGATGAGCTTTTTCTATCTTGTTCATTGTTGTATTGACTGGAAAATATTATTTAATTGACATTAGAAGGTCTTGAGATTGAAGGGTTCAAATATTGGTTAACAAATAACAGGTGATTTATGACGATTTGGATTGAGATGAATGATGATGAAGTCATGAAGAAATGGAGACGTGGACGTTATGATTAGAGGATAGATGGAGACGGAAGGGATAGGAAGATTAGAGAGGGTAGATGAAGATTTGGGTTAACACTATCTTCCAGAGTTTAAAAATAGAAGGAAAGGAAAGGAAGTGAAAAGAAATCGGAACAATTTTGTGTTTCAGAGTTTCATTAAAGGAAAGAAGTGGAGAGAAGAGGAAGGAAAATTCCTCCAAATAACAATCCTTCCAAATTGGAAGGAATGGAAAGTAAGAAAAATTTAAAGTATATTATTTACCAATTTACCCTCTCACTTAACCTATAATAAAATCTACAAAGGGTATAATTGTAAAATATACGTTTCTTTTCTCTTCCTTTCAACTCGGGAACACATAAAATCTTTAGTTTCTTTTCTTTTCCTTTCAACTCGGGAACACGAAATAAAATTATATATTTTCCTTTCTTTTCTCTCCTAATATCCCTTTCTCTTCTTTTCTTTTATTTAGTAAACTCGGGAACACAGCGTAAATGGGTAACACGTGAGTACAAAATTAATTGTATTCTGTCCAGATTAGCATCTATGGGAATAAAATTTGATGATGAGACTTAAGCTGTGGTGTTGCTATCTTTACTACCTGACAGTTGGTCCGGGATAGTGACTGCGGTTACCAGTTGTGTAGGACTGACGAGATAACATTTGATAAGATCCGTGACATTGTGCTCGGTGAAGATATTCGTCTAAAAGTGCACATGGTGGATCATCATCTGAGATGTTATATGCCGGCAGGGGAAAGGGAAATAGCCGTGATAGTGGGAGTCGGGGAAAGAGTTCATCTAGAACTTGGAAAAATGTGAGATGTTGGATGTGCAAAGAAGATGGGCATGTTAAGAGTCAATGCCCAAATGCGAAAAAGGAAATAAGCACAGTTGTTGGAGACATTTCTGATGATGATGATGATGCGTTGATACTTAGTGTGGAAAACTGTGTGGACTCTTGGGTCATGGATTCAGGGGCTTCGTTTCACGCCATGGACAGCGGGGAAACGATAATGAATCTAAAAAGTGGCAACTTTGGGAAGGTACGCCTTGCTAATGGCAAGATGCTTGATGTAACGGGCATAGGGGATGTTAATCTGGTTATTTCATTGGGAACTACATGGAAACTGAAAAATGTCAGGGTGATTCCAGGTCTGAAGAAGAAATTAATTTATGTTGGTCAGCTGGATAAACAAGGACTGGAAGTAAGTTTTGGTGGTGGTAAATGGAAGGCGATTAATGGAAACCTGGAGATTGCTCATGGTGAAAAGCATGGGTCATTGTACATGGTGGAAGTACCTGCCGAGGAAGTGACCGCCTCGGTTAAGCAAGACAAAGTCAGGTTCACTAAATCTGCTGCTAAGAGATTTCATCTTGCAAACGTGAAATCTAGAGCAGAGATGTTAGCAGAACGAGGTCGAAAGTCTAAACCAGTCAGAGGATTCTATGACAGTGGGAGCATGGGACGTGTTCCTGGCACAGTCAAGAAGAGTTGTTGGGTTTTAAAGACTAAGATTGAGTGTTAGTGGTCCTTGGTGTATCTCTGGATCCGGTGGAGTGTCCAAACCGGTTAAGACAAAGGATGGGTCGTTTGCTAGTTTAGTCACGACTGAGTTGGAGCTTAGGGAAGCTTCAACTGGCCCTTCTAATAATTGATGAAGGGGCCTTTGCAACTAGGGGATATGGTGAAGTCTTAGCTTGTTCTTGGGAACTGGAGGCTTGGAAGACTTGTATTGAAGATTATTGAATTTACTAGATGACAGGTTGCTTTGTTTACTTGAAGGAGACACAGTCGATGTGATCAGCCTTCAAGTGGGAGATTGTTAGGTGTGAAGGCTGATGTATAACAACTTGTTAAAGCTGTTTGACAGCTTGTTTACAGTTGATTCTGTACAGCTTGTTTAAGGCTGTTTTTGACAGCTTGTTTAAGCACCTTCTTGACAGATTTGGACAGCCATTAGTCAGCTGTTTGGACAACCTAATTACAGCTTGTTGTGGGCTGATTAGCAGCCATGTTCAAGTGGTCAAGTTGGTAGCCAAGTGGGTCAAGTTGGCAGCCAAAGTTGTCAAGAATTCAGCCTATAAATAGGACCTTTGTAATTGTAATCTTGTGTGCCTTGAGCCTAATACAAAATACCTAGTTGCAAGAGTGGATGTAGGTCACCTAGACCGAACCACTATAATTCTCGTGTCTTTTCTTATTTGGTTTCGTGAGGTGTGTGATTGTTGTGTGATTTCCGCTGCGCCTAGATACCCAACATGCAGCAGAGTAGTTATCATCGTTGACAACTCAAGACATCAAATTGCTCACATTGGCAATGTGTTTTTCAATCTGAAGACCGACAATGTGAGTTGAACTTGTTAAGCGTGTATCAAGTCACGGGGATGAAGAAAAATCTTTTATCGGTGCCTCAATTGACATCAGAAGGCAGGTATGTTTTGTTTGGTCCCGAGGATGTGCAGGTTGTAACATCGCATATTTTTCCCCAAATTTTTTTAAAATCACCACTTTACCTAGTATATTTTCTTTTGACAATTTTTACACGAATTCAAAACAATATATGTTTTAAAAACACCTTATACTAATAATTTTTTGATAAAGTCGTTGGATCTCGCTGTCATAGTGGGTTTTAAAAATATTTCATAACATTTTTATCCTTGTATAATTATAATATGTATATAATATTATAAGTTATTGATAAAAAAAATGCCAAAAAAAAAATTTGTTTGTGTGAACCAAGACTCGAACCCGAGTCCACTCCGGGTCACAACTTAACACATCCACAAACCAACTGAGCCACACAATCTTTTTGAGAAGATATTCTACGCATATAAACTTAACACTTTCCTTTAAAAGCCCAGTCAAACTATAAAAGTCAACCTGCGATCAATACCTTACAAATCAAGCCATTATCCTACGTTTTCGATGGTTCTGCTCGAAAGTGGTCTTTAATGCCGTGTTCATCCTCAGCAAGTAGTACCTGGAAGGATATCGTCAAAGTTGGAGAAAAAAAAGCTGCCCAATGGCCGTTCGCTGCAGTCGCAGTTTACTTGTACAGTGGGCAATGGCGAATCTATTTCATTCTGGTGTGACGTCTGGCTCGGAGATACTCCCCTCCGAGTGGCGTATCCTAATCTGTTCAGATTAGAGGTTGACAAATGGGTTACTATCAGTCAGCGCTTGAAGTTACATAACGGGTCTAAATCAGTTGTTTGGGGCTGGAGGACGAATCCGTCTTCTCAGCTCGAAATTTTTGAACTTTTCCAGCTGCTGGAAGAACTTTTTAATTTTCAATGGAACAGGGACACGGATTTATGGAGCTGGAAGGGTGATGCTAGTGGTATTTTTTCAGTCCGATCGGCGAAGGCTCTCCTTTATAACTCTTACAATAATATTCACAGCCCATCTATACAGTGGGATGTGTGGGTTCCTCTGAAATGCAAAATCATGGTTTGGCGCGCGTTGCGGGACCGTCTTCCTACTTGTGAAGCGTTAGAAAAGAGAGGCGTTCATCTAAATGAGAAGTATTGTATCTTTTGCCAGTCAGACATTGATTCTGCTATGCACCTATTCACGGGGTGTATGTTTTCATTCGAAATCTGGAATAGAATCATGTCGTGGTGCCGCTTAAGTCCTTTCTTCGCTTTTGATGTTTCGGATGTGCTTTCGATTGCCGATTCCCAGTCGATCCCTACGCAGAAGAAGTGTATTATCGGGGGATCATGTTCACTGCAATGTGGTCTATCTGGAATGAAAGAAATTCGCGTATTTTTACAAGGAAAACTAGAAGACCGGTGGAAGTGTTCGAATTCATCAAGACGACTTCGTATTTTTGGTTTAGACATAGATCTAGAATTAAAGTTCTCGATTGGAATAAATGGTGTAATTACCCTTTGGATTTGATGTAAGGTTTTGTTGGTGCTCGGGGGTCCTTGCTTTAAAGACCGCCTTTGGGCGTTTTTGAATGAAATTTGCCTTACAAAAAAAATCCTACGTTTTCGATCTTGTTTAAGTATGGAATGGTTGTGACCAACCTTCTAGCGTATTCCCCATGCCAAGAATTGTTTAAAACATACCAATAATAGACCAATTAAACGTTTATGATTCATGCTTGGTCAAACTTTCTAAATCAATAAATTCCTAGTTGTTAGTATAAATTGAACCCATCCCAACGAGCTAGATGCACCGAAAAACCTTTCTCCCACTTCAAATCCCACGCACAGACAACCAATTGTTCAAAATTTTGAGTTTTTGGTCGAAGATTATAGCGTGCTCGTTCCTCGTCGTTTTACTCGGTATGAATCAATTTGTTTTTCTTATACATTATTCGGCCCTTGAAAATCATTAACTCTATGGTTAATTAAGCTATAATAACGTATTTGGTTCGATTAGGATTTTAGGGTTCTTGTTTTGATTTGGGGAAGATGATACCCGTTCGTAAAAGGTTAAACCATTTCAGAAAAGAAACAAACAAACATCTGATCTAGATCAGATGGTGATGATGTCTGTTGGTGATCGGACTGATCTTGGGTTCGAAACCGGGCATCTGCGATTCTTTACTTTTCTTTTTAAGAAATTCTTGTTCTCACAACAAACAACCTTTAAAAGGAATCAGATTTGAATGTTCATTTTCTCAGGGTCCAGCCCAAATGGTGGCTGGGCTTGTGACTAAGACACTGAACCGGCAACCGACTCGAGTTCGAGTCCCGGCAGCCACACCTGTTTTTTTTATTTCTTCTTTTTTTTAAAAAAGCCTTTATCTTGACATTTATTCTATTTACTTTTTAAAATACCAAAAAGGATTTATAAATTCTATAAAATTTATTTTATATTATTCAAATGTTAAGCTTTATTAACCAATTTTTAGTTTTATAAAAATCATTTATTTAATATATATAATATATAGTACAAGTTTATTCATTTATAAATTAAAAACTCTATAAAAATATCTAAACGGTTTTATAAAATTTCATAAAAATTATTTTATACTTACAAATCAATAGCCTTTTCAGAATTAAATTTTTATTTTAGAAAAACATTTATTTAGTATTTTTAACTAATTTTTTCTATTTTAATCATAAATAATTCATAATAAATCCATTTTTCATTATTTTTTACACCAAAATTTCACATAAATTGTTTTTGTTCATTTAGATCAGAAATAAAATTTTATGATTTAAAATTTATGAATTTTAATATTTTTAAACATTAATACCATAATTTGACAAATAAATAGTAATGTACTATATATTCATTAATTAAGAAAATAATTTTATAAAAATTATTTTTACATTTTACAACATTGTAATACAACCACTTTAATCAAGATTTTATAAAAAGTCCTCTTAATTATTTATTTTCCTAAATTTCTTTATTTATTAATTCATTTACAATGTATCTAAACTAACCCTTAAACAATCGTCAATCCCCAAATTAGGAACCCTAGAATACCTTTAGACTAGAAAACTTAGACTTATTTTATTGCCTTGAACTTAGGGTAATACTTGGAAGCGTTTGTGCCACATTTAAACTATTTCAAAGGATTCAAGGCTTGTGCTAAGGTGAGTTTACATAGCCCTTTTTTCCTTTTCACTATTTTGGGGTGAAACATGTTACAACATCAATTTACAATTCAACATAAAGTGTCTATGTGTTATTCTATGTTGCATTATGTCTTAAACATTACTAGGGTAAGCACAGTTATTCTAGCATAATCATTAACATTGATCAGCCGACGATATACAATGATAGATCTATTGGACTGACAACCCCACCCGGATACGTGTACCTCCTACATAGGTAGCGTGGGTGATTGTTATTGAACATATAACAAAATCGAGTGAACCATATGTGTATGGGATGGACCACAATATTCTAGTCACAAGGTTTGATTATGCACCCGATTTACCTAATAGTTTTGTTTTCACATATGGACTAGACTTGCCATGACACTCGAATTGTACAAGTTTTTATTCAATATTCAAACCTATGTAATTCTCACCAACTTTTGTTGACCCAAAATATTTTCAAACTTAACATGTTTCAGGTTGTAGCGTGCTTGAAGATTAGAGTTAATGCTTGAAGATGTGTATCTAGTATTTTTTCATTTTGATGTACAAAATTCTTTAGAACAATTGTATGTAATTTATTTAAATCAATTATTGGAATTTATTATTTACCATGAGCTACTGAACAATCGTCAATACGTGACATCCCGATGTTTCCGCCATCGGTTGGGGTGTTACACAGGTGTTCAAAGAATTCCAAACCTCGTCTGTACCGATCCTTAAAGGTCATAAAAATAGCTTGGTATATGTTCTCTCCGCTGAAGACGCCTATGTAGAGAGAACTAAGAAGACCCAGAGCGAAGATTTGTGACACCGTCGGCTGGGACATGTTGAGTATGACAAACTAAGCCTTATGATACAGAAAGTTTTGGCTACAGGGTTATCGAAACTTGAAGTTAATAAGGATCTAGTATGTGCCAGATGCAAATATGGGAAAGCACACCAACAACCCTTCTCATCAACTGATTTTAGAGCTAAAGAACTGCTGGCCCTCGTGCATTCTGATGTTTCTGGTCCGTCCAAACATGTCTCAGTGAAGGGTATGCTTTATATGGTGTCTTTTATATAGATTGTTACTCAAAGTATTGTTAGAAAGGGAATCTGTTTCAAAAAACAAGCCTAAACCCAAGTTGTTTGGGTTCTGCGATGCTGACTATGCTTCTAGTGACTTGGACAAGAGGATATCTATAGCCGGGTATGTTTTTCTGTATGGGTCAAGCTCTATTTCCTGGTGTAGTAAACGTCAACCTGACAACCTACAATGTCCCTTTCCACGACCGAAGCTGAGTACCGAGCAGTAGCTATGGCAGCCCAAAAGTGTGTGTGGCTTGTGGAATTACTAAGGAAGTTGAATTAGAAAATTGATTATCCAGTTAAGTTGTTGTGTGATAATATTTCAGCTATTAAATTAGCTCAAAATCTAGTATTTCATGCTAGGACCAAGCACATCGAGATCCATTATCATTTCATTAGAGAGAAGGTGCTAAAGGATGAAATTGATTTGGTAGTTGTGGAGTCAGAAGAACAGGTAGCGGATGCTCTTACCAAAAGCCTGAGTGGTGTAAAGCTGATGCAACATAGTAAGAGCATTGGAATGACTAGTTATGATATTGAGAGGGGTATTGAATGGTCAATATCACAACTCATGTGCCTTCCAGGTGGAAGTGGGTCAGAAATCATGTTACCATTTACTTTATTGTCTTGAGTGACTAAGAATAAGGCTTTAACTGCGTAATGGGTTGCTTTTCTTTTCTTTGTGTTAGTGGCTGTTTTTTCGGGAAGTGTGTACCTTTTATTCTCTATTTAATGTAAGTTGCTTTCATTCAATGCCAATTTAAAAAAAAAAACTTTGGCTCAGAATTCGTTGTTCTTGTTCCTTTTGATTACACTAAAAGCAGCAACACTTTACATACCAATTTATCAGTACATAGTCAAGACATGATACGTTCCCCTATTTCAATAAGAGGATGACATCTCTAGGCCCTTCATTTATTTACAACGAGGGAAATGTATGGTCATTATTCGGAAAACCAATAATTGAGTTTGTTTAGGCTCATGTACTTACAGATGCAGTGGGAATATGTGGATTATTTTGATTTTTACATCATCTAAAATAAGGGCAAATTTACATGGATATAACAAGTTAACACTGTTAATTTGGTGCACTATAGATGAAATCCACAATTTGACCCAACTCGTATGGATCATTAGTGTAATCTACTCTGATCATTCATAGCAAAGAAGACTATAAACATGAAATTACAGGTTTTATACAAGTAAGTTTTAATTTTTATTTCTTAGAAATACTTAAAAAGAAAAAAAAATAGGAATTTAAAACAAATTGTCAAGGCAACATTACATGATACATAAAACAGTAGAATTTATTGAAGGGGAGAGATAACGTACAAAGAGTTATTAACGTAGAAGGTGTAGGATGGATCCACAACCATTAGATTTAGGCGGTGGCAAAATCATAATTAACAAACTTAGTTATTGTCGGCTTAAACAAACCAGGGGTAGATTAGGAAAAAACCGTTCGAAAGTTTTTTTTGTTAAACAAAGCCAAAATCGAAACTTCTATTCAAACAATTTCTTAACGATTATACATTTCGTAAGATTAAACAATCAAATACACAAATAAAAATCGATTATATTGAATGTAAGAAAAGAGAATCATTCAAAAAATAAAAAAACAGAGCATTACGTTAAACATTAAAGAATAAGAAGTAATGAATAAACGCTCGTTATTATTGTGAATTACTTTCGATTATATTTATGAAGAGCGTTTAAACCTAAACCAATTAGGTTAACAGATGTTGCAAAAGAAAATGAAGAAAATACTGATAGCAGAGGGTGTAAAAACATACACACATGTATGTTCATTATTATAAACGCACGTTCATTATTGTAAACGCACACTGTATATTTTTTAAACGCACGTTATATATTTGGGTGTGACAAACAAACGCACGTTCATTATTATAAACGCACGTTATAAAAAAGCAAACACACCTTTGAAAAAATTCAAACGCACTTTTGATATGTTGGTGAAGAAATTCAAACGCACCTTTGAAAAAATTCAAACACACTTTTGATATGTTGATGAAAAAATTCAAATGCACCTTTGAGATTGCTTGCATTAACCCACAAAACATATCACGATTATTACGAAAAGGTTGGGAAACTCCTAGAAGCTCATGGATGATGTCATGATGACCAGACAATGATGATCCACATGATATTATTGTGATGTATTTAGAAGTTTTAACTATGATGTTAATATGCAAAACTATTAAAACGGTGGTTCATCTTTATGATGATATTTCAATTTCTCAACTCATTTACCAAATCAATGGATTCTTCTTGTGGCCCAGATTCAGGTGGATTTGACGGCAAAATCAAACTCAGCACCACCCAAAACCAAATGCCACCTTGATTAGGTATGGTTCACTTTATGCTTCTTTTTTTAATTAGTAATGATTGAAAGCAAGAGTCAAATTAGTAGCAGCTCTGTTTTTATCACGAAAGAGGCAGTGGTTTAAGGAGACGGAGAGAGAGGGCTTTGGTGAAAGAAAATATTAATCTTTCAGATGAGTCACCGGAAGGGAGAAGTGGGAGGATATGACGGTGGTGATACGGTGGAAACAAAAAAATCTAAACTACCCTTTTAATCAACCGGGACTGAGTTTATTAACCCTAACTATGGTTTACAGATGTCATCATATTGTAGCTTCCTACCCTTCCTATGGTAAGGAACTTCTATAAATCTATAATATACTTTCTCTTTATTGAATATGTCACACTTAAAAATAACAATTGAAGTACACACATTAATTGATCCTCTTTCTTGCTTTATGTGATTTTACACTCCATTTAAGGAGTTTTTCATTCTAACAAGTAAAAATGCGTTGTTCATGAATTGTGCTTATGTGTTCTCTGCTTGCATCATGGTACGAACGTTGTTTTAACCTTTGCGAACACGTGTCATGAATTCTTCACAAATACTTTTTACCAAGCTTAGGGCTGTTTGGTTTATTTAGTGCTGATTCATTAATAGGTCTGAATTGTTAAGTGCTGAATCATTAAGTTGGGCCTTTTAATCGTTAGTTTTCTTGTTCCACATTGGTAGGAGAGCCTTCTTAAGGTTCAACATAGTTCCGTGCTTAATGGTTCAGCAACATCTCAAATCTTAATGGTCAGCCTTAACCATTTCATTCAGAAGCTGAAACAAACACGCTGAATGATTCAGAGCCTCATTAAGAGGCTTACCAAACAGCCCCTGTTTTCAACTTGTAGCCTTCCAGTGGCGGAGCCACCCACAAACGTAGGTGGGCCTGTGCCCATCGTAAGTTCCATAGTTTTGTATAGGTAAAGCCCAAGTGCCCATCTAGTTTTCTTAATGAAAAGCCTAGCGCCCACCCTAATCATAGCCCAGTTCCCACAAAGCCACAACCCATCGAATGAATATAGGATATTGAAACCTGAACAGTCGCACACAACAACCTTTCCTCCATTCCTCCTCGTCGGTCATTGACCAGCAGTCAAACATCAAGGCATTATGCCTGAAGACAGACATCATTTTGATCGGAAAATACGTTCCGGCGGCCATTGAGCAGAGACACAGAACCGGCGGTCAATCACTCTAATCGAACATAAACACAAAGTTGAGAAGTCGAACCATAACACAGAACCGGCGGCCAATCCCTCAGTCCTTTGCGTTTGGTAATTGATACATATATATGCTGAACATATCATATATTATCTCGTGTTCTACTGCAATGCAATTTTCATAAAGAGAGGTGATTATATAATTTGATAATTGATATTATATTGATTTTTTTTAGCTTTTGTTAGGCATATTCTCGAATATTCTTCGTGAGTTGTGACTTTGTAGTCACTTAGTGCAAAAAGATAATACGTAAGATTCATATAAGTTTATTATTTTTCTTGTTTATTTTAATTTAATTGATATTTGTTAACATAATATTAATACACATTATTTGCTAATTTTACAAATATACAGTCAAGTTTGCACAATCGTATTAGTGATGATTTCTTGAATGCTTGTGTAATATGCGCTGTAGAAGTGGATGAACTTCTCAATGTTACTAATGAAGATGTAATCGAGCATTTCCAAAAGATGAAAGCACGTAGAGGACAATTGTAATCGAGATATGTCGTTATTACATTCAAATATTCAATGAATTAAAATTATTTTATCGTCGTTTTTTACCCTTATTAAATAAAACCTGTATTGTGCCCCCCGTACAAAAAATTTCTGTATCTGCCACTGGCCTTCCTTATCATGTTGGTGGTACGAATGTTGTACAAACCGTGTCAAATGATCTGAAAATATGGCCTCATTTGGTTCAGTTCGCATGGCTTAGCTCTCCCACCAACCGGACATTTTTTTTGTTGAACTTTCTAAACACACACTATTTTTTTTTTCAAACACTAAGTTGTTGACAGACATAAGTTCAATGGCGAAGGATTGTTAGGGTCAGGGGTGCCCCGCCCCCCACCCTTTTTTAGTCCGTAGTGTAATTTTACATGTTTTCTTCCAAAAAATTTATATGTATTAAAGGTCTGTTTGGTAGCCTCTTAATAAGGCTCTAAACCATTCACTGAATGATTCAGCATTCAGGGCGTTTGTTTCAGCTTCTGAATCGAATGGTTAAGGCTGAACCATTAAGACTTGGGATGTTGCTGAACCATTAAGCATTGAACTAGACTGAACCATAATGAGACTCTCTTACCAATGTGGGACAATAAAACAACCATTAAGAGATCCAACTTAATGATTCAGCACTTAACCATTCAAACCTCTTAACCATTCGGACCTCCTAATCATTAAGATGTCTGAATGGTTAAGTGTTGAATCATTAAGTTGGACCTCTTAATGGTTAATTTTCTTGTCTCACATTGGTAGGAGGGCCTCCTTAAGGTTCAGCATAGTTCAGAGCTTAATGGTTCAGTCTTAATCATTCTATTCAGAAACTGAAACAAATGCGCTGAATGCTGAATCATTTAGCGCTGAATGGTTTAGAGCATCATTAAGAGGCTTACCAAAAAAACCCCTAATCAACCAAACAGCCCCTAAGTCCGGCCCCACTGTTTTCAGGGTACCGTAACTTTCAGCCCTCATGGTTTTTTTCTTCAAGCTTCGCAACTGCATAAGTTTGTCTCATGGAAACAAAAATGACAACAACATGATGTGAAAATCATGTACTGAGTGAGCAAAACTTTAAATTGATGGACCCAGGCTACAATCCGCCCAAAAGCAAAATGGCTCAAATTCTATTTTACTCGTTTTTTAAAGACCAATGTCTTAGCCAAATGCTTTCATTTAGAGGCATGTTATTTACACACTAACAAAATTTAGGTTTGCACAACCCTCTACGGCTCGTAGAGGGCTCTACGGGCCGTAGAGGGTGTCAGTGCAATAAATGCGATTAACCTCGACGACCCGTAGACCTCTCTACGGCCAGTAGAGGTGGGTTGTTGGGAGGCATTTAAACCCTAGACAACCCGTAGAGACCTCTACGAGCCGTAGAGGGTATGAGGTACGAGAATATTCAATGATCAGACTGACTTTGCAGTGTGTTAGTCTGAAAATTCTGGACCTCTACGGGCCGTAGAGCCCTCTATGACCCGTAGAAAAGCAGGTTGTTGGGAGCATTAAACCCTCTACGACCCGTAGAGCCCTCTACGTGCCGTAGAGGTCCAGATATATTCTTCTTCCTTGTCTCCTTTTCTCAGACAATGAAAATTTAAAAAAAAAAAACAGAGCACGAAAAATCCGATCGATTCCAAGCTACCGTGATGTCTTCGGGCCACTACATTAATGTTTCGGAGCAATGGGAGCATTCATATAGCATATCTCACGTCTCGGAAAGCCTTATCGGACCCGTGGTGGAACGTGGTGAGGAGGAGGTTAGATCCGTTGTTCACTGTGATGACAGGAATGCGCTACCCGATTTGAACCTGTTACCCGATTTGAACCTGCTGCCCGGTTTGAACCAGGAGTACGGGACTTATCATTCGCACCAGGAGGGTCATGGCAGCTTCAAGGGATCGCACGAGGGAGGTGATAACGGTGGCGACAACGGTGGCGACGAACCTGTCCCGGATGTTTCATTTGAAACAAATCAGATGTGTTTATGTATTTACACTTGTTTATAATTTAGACCCGTGTATATTTAATAGTGTACATATTTAGACTCGTATATTTAGCCCCGTACATAAATTTGTTTTAGGGTTTGTGAGATTTGAACTTGTATATATTAGTTGTTATTTGAACTCGTAGGGTTTGTGAGATTTGAAGTCGTATATATTAGTTGTTTATTTGAACTCGTATATAAATTTTGGAGGTATTCGGGTCTCTTAAAGACCTGACAAATTGGGTTTATGAAAGGGCCAAAATTAATGGTTACATTGCCGTATACGGACGTACTGTTTTGGATAGCATGGGGCCGAATAGGAGGGTGAAGACGGCATGGATACGATGTGACCGTAGTGGCGTACATCGTAGTGTAGCCACGGTTCGAAAGACGGGCAATAAAAAATGTGATTGCCCGTTTGAACTAAAAGGGAAATACCACTCGGCCACAATGGTTATATTGTGGAGGTCGTGAACTAAAAACATAATCACAAACCTTTCCAACACATCGAGGGTCACGCGTATGCTAGGAGGCTAGGTCCGGGCGAGTTAAAATGGTGGATACACTTTACTTTCAAAATGTTACGCCAGTAGACATACATACGACCGTTAGAAAACAAAACCCGGATAGTCCCTTCATCTAAGAGACATACATAACACAATAACCAAGGTTAGGCATTTGTTATACGGCGGCAGGACTCAAATGCAGGTATTATTATCTCTTATTACTACTACTACTACTACTACTTTATTATTATTTTTTAATTATTACTATTGCTATGCAGGTACTCGAAACCACATTGGTGGAAAAAGAATTTATTTACTTCACCCGGAAGAATGCCTCTACAAAAGCGATCGAGGATATTTTGTTTGTCCATCCCATCTCGCACAGATTATGGCGTGCGTTCCCGCATGTGCTGATGATTGATGCGACCTACAAAACGAACGAGCATAAACTTCCGTTTGTTCAAGTTGTGGGTATGACATCAACATCCAAGTCGTTTGTGTCGCCCATGCATTTATCTCCCGTGGAAAAAAATGATAACTACCTGTGGGTGCTACAAAGGCTTAAAGAATTGCTAGAAGATAGTACGGAGCCCGTGCTATAATACCTGATTGTGAGAAAGCCTTGATGAATGCATACGACATTGTATTTCCAGCAGCTTCGAAGTTGTTATGCAGGTAATACATATTATTATTATTATTATTATTACGAGTTTTATTATGCATTCAGGTATCACATTCACAAAAATATATTGAAGCACTGCAGACAAGCCTTTGGAGATAAAGATTGGAAAATATTTGTTAAATCTTTTAAGCGACTATGTAGATCTTCATCTCCAGAATGGTACCGACACTGGTTAGACCGATTCTACAAACGACTATGTCAGGACAAACGAGATGGTACATATTATATTAATTTAGTTTAAAACGCATACACACATTAACAAATATCTTTGTTCTATTTTTACAAGTGTTTTTGAATATGTAGACCGGGTCTGGCTACGTGACTACAAAGAACGGTTTGTTTCTGCATGGACAGACACAAACTACAACTTTGGTCAACATACGAACAACAGAGTTGAGAGCCAGCATTCAAGGTTTAAGATGCACATTAAGGGGCCTAACAACTCGCTCCACAAACTTGTGATGATTGTAGACGATGTGGTAACGTCACAAGAGAGGGCAATAAACCACTCGTTTGAAGAGAGTCTGTCGGTGAAAAAAGTGCACCATGACATACCGATTTTTGAGGACCTACTCTGTAAAGTTTCCCATGCAGTGATCGAAAAGTTGTTAACTGAGATAAAATATATAGAGAACTTGAGGAAACAAAAAAATAGTTTGTGGTCACCAGCTTTTCACGAGTTCTGGGTGCCGTGTGCATGTCGATTAGATTCGTATATAAATACATGTAATACCATTACTTTATTAATTACTAGCTAACTACCCCGGGAAGGTCCCGGGGTTGAAAAAACTAATATGACGTAATAAAAATGATAAAAAAAGAAAACATAAAGTAGGTCACGAAAAGAGTAAATAACTTAAACACAATCAATCTTAGTTAAAAAATTTCATTACGTGATAACCTATTGCAAATGGGCCACTAAGAACTTCATATTAACCGGGTATTACTCTATCTCATAAGCATATAGTAGATGATTTAGTCAGTTGAACTATCTGACCTTGTACTTGGTAGACATAATTCGACTTAATATAACGCTGACATCCAAATAACTTATCTGCGGGCACCCTCTTGCAATTGCTATTATTCCATTATCTCCAATGTGGTGGCAGCCACTAACATTTAAATGGCGTAAAAAGGGACAACCCTGGCCAATAGCAACCAGAGCTTCATCTCCTACCCTGGAAATATATTAAATATAATTTAGAAAATACATTCAATTGACAATGACATACAGACCCACATCACACACACACACACTTCATTAAAAAACAATGCCGCCTGATATTTTCATCTTAGATTCTTAATTAGGTTAAACAGGAAAGTTTTTACCTGTCGCAGAACCGAATGCTAAGGTCTGTAAGGTATTTACAGTTGTTACCAACAGCTATGATCCCCTTGCTCCCAACCTAAAAAATACAGTGAAATTCACATTATCAACAGAACAAATTTATGAAAGAAATTAGTTAAAATAACTGTTTAATCAGAGCAGAGTACCTCATAACACCTGCGTATATGAAGCCTTTTTAAATTCCTACAACCTGTAGCTATACTGTAAATCGCATCATCTCCGATGATTGAGCAGTCCACTAAGTGAAGAGCCTCCAAATACTTGCAGCCTTTACCAATCTCAGATAAGGCTTGGTCACCTACCTTTTGACAGTATAGCAAAGCTAACTCCTTAAGGCGCCTGCAAATGTGTTCATATTAGTTCAAAAATAAAGTCAAACGAATGGGTGTTTTAAGTTGTAATTCTTACCTCAGTCGAGTTTGCTGAACTCCAACCTTAGTTACGACTGTTATTGTTGCCAGATAATCGAGTACTGCCGTTATCACCCACCTAAACCACCATCGTCTTCAAGTCGGAAACTCTAGTCGAGAGAAATACTCTGATACATTCTATGACACCACCACCTCATCAACATATGCAACACGAAGGGCTTCATTGTTTTTCATTAGATACAAAATCTCATCTGCTTGTGGATTTTTTTCGCCTTCCCAGTCCCATAAATCTGACAATCTGACACGCAATTCCGTATTCATGGCCTTTGAACAAAGTACTAAACCGTACTGTTGCCTGTACTTATCCCACGTGCAGCCGTTGTACCCACCATCGCTGCCACTACGTCTCATAGACATGAGTTCCATTGACCTTTCACGAATGTCCACCTCAATAGCCGAATCAAGAAAAGCGAGCATTTTTAAAGCCCGGTAATAATACATCATTCCGCTAACCATATGGGCCAGTGTTTGACCTCTATATGAAGCCCAAAGTCTAAGCTCCTGAAGTTTGACCGTCCACAATTCATTCATCTGACTTCATTCCTCGCGTTTCATTCGTTCCAAAAAATTTTTCCATTCATCAGCATAAATCGTTTCTAAGGTGCCCAAAAAGTTTTTCCAAAAAGAGTCGAAACACCGTCTGCATTCTCGGTTCTATGCTGTTCTTTGTTATACACAACTTCTTCATTGTAGTAAGGTGTGAAAACGCTAAACGCCATCATCTTTTCGACTTGTGGAGCATGTGGCATGTTCATAAACAATGAGTTGCTGAAAAAAGCTATTCTTCGTCTGGCTTCAAGATTCACAGGAACATTATTCATTACATCATTACTCATCGTTGATTACCCCGGGAGTGTCCCGGGGATGAAAAATCTAATATGACTTAATAAAAAATGATAAAAGAAGAAAACATACCAAACGTAAACTCAGTCATAACTGATCAGCATTCACCCACAGGACATTCATGCAATGCAACACTCTTTGTCATTTGCCAACAAAGAACTTACAGAATAAAGAAGATATAGATATGGAAAAAAAATAAGAGCTCATTTACTTCATGTCAACCTCTACACAATCATATTTGGATACATTTGAATGTAAGTTGCAAAACACATATTTAAAGCGTGACTCACTATAACATGTTATAATAGGTAAAGCAATGGTCGGCTAAAAACAATTCAACTACAAACTATGTGCAGCAAATAAACCTTTAAAACTCAGAAATTAAACAAATTAGATTGGGTACCTGAGTATCTAAGGAACATCAAGAAAAGAAGAGCATATTCTTTCGCAACCCAGATCCACTATCATCCATCATTAAGACATCGGCTCCTTTTCCGCCACGCCAACCTTTGTCAAGCTCACTATATAATCATATACCATTAATAAATGATGCATTAAAATTTTCAAAACAATGCAAATCATAAACACAATTCATACAAAAAGGGAATTCAGTATGCAATACCATCATAAGGGGTACTACACTTAATCCAAGCATTGTGTCCATCATTATTCTCATATTCCAAACAATATACACACACTTCAGAACTCACTAAACGGGTCGGAACTGTAGTCACCATAACGACCCTAAAGTTGACATTTTTTTACCCATAGATACATGAGGCACACCTATTTAACCCAAGGCACTGCAAGCCACAATAGTAAATTTGAAACAGTTTATACTTCATATGAGAACAATAGAATATGGTAATTAATTTATACATTAAGTTATGCATTTAAGTGGATCTGTGAGCAATTTATGATTTTTTACAACGCATAAAAAATCTAAAACCATATAAACACATAAAAAAGTCAAATTTGACCCGAAAAGGTTGAAAGTTACAATTTTGTGAGCGTGGTGATATTGCCGAGTTTATGTGGGATTTCGCCTGTTAAACGGTTGCCAAGAAGAGAACTGCACAAGGTAGAATATGTAAAAATTTACAAACTTTAAGTTCCCATACTAATGAATATGATGAAGCTAAAGGGTAAAAAAGAGAAAGATAGAGAGAGATTTCACATGTCTTGTAACCGCGTTAGACCCCATTCAGAAGGTATTATGCCTCTTAAGTAATTGCAAGCAAGATCTCTGCAAACAGAACAATCTAACAGTGGATACTTTAGTTCCATTAAATCTTGATCATTTTTAAAGTGGTTTGGCATGTGAGTTAATTATGTGTTTTAAAAGAGGACATACAACGACCAGAGGTAAAGAAGCTTTGCTAATTCAGTCGACAGTACCCCATCAAGGCTATAAAACTTGTGTGTGTTGCATAGACAAACAAATTATATAAAATTCCCCAAACTTGAGTCAATTGTTATCCTAAAGCATTGACTTTAACGTCACAGATATGCTAAATTCAACCTCAAGCTACTAATTCTAAACAACTTGTACAAAATTAGATGAGACATAGGATAAGCCATGCTTAGGCATGCTTTTGTAAGGAAAACTATATGAATTGCATTCAGAAAATGCAAAGTGTGCCTTCCAAAGTCAATTGTTCTCTGTTTGGACTTTGGAGCATAAGTCCTCTTTTTTTCTAAAAAAATTGTTTTTGTAGCATTGTCAAACGATATTGTTTATATTAGATAAACCGAATAAAAAGACAGAAGTTTATACATCCTTACGACATTATAATCGGTCTCGTTGCCAATGTTGCAATCACAACCGATGCTAGCATTAGCTTCCTGAGATAGCTTTGGCACTTCAGAAATGGTTTCAAGCTTCCACTAATTCAAGTTAAAAAAAAAAAATTTGTTAAACCAGATTGTTTTACAAAGTAGAAAGATAGCAGATTAAAAGATTATAAATTGACCTTAGAAGTCAAACCCCTCAAGTAACAATTCCATCACCTGAGAGGCCGAAACTGAACCGTAACAGTCACATTCTCCTTCGATCTCTCCGTACTCACCGCACACTCTCCGTAAAAAAATTTTGTTTCTTACTCTTAAGAGATGAAGCCGGTGAACTCACATTATCAACCGAAGACGTATTTGTCGACGTAACCGACGAATTCACATACTTTGAAGCCGATTTCCTTGATTTTAATCCTATTTGCTTCGACGCCATTAACGAATTTACGTTAATCCGATTTCTGCAGATTCTTTTTAACTAATTATCACGGATACGCATGTACAAACCATACAACTCTAATTTATATATTAACAGACAAAAAAAACACTCATCGTTGATTATAGCCGGAAAATCCTCGAATGCCGAGGTAAGTTCTTCAACCCCTTTTTACAAAGCACAACTCTAACAAAAGGATAAAAGGATATGACTTAGGAAAGACAAAAGGATATGGCTGTGGTTTTGGAGAAATTAGGGTTAGAGACAATGGTTTCTGTTTTGAGGGAATGAAAGACGATTAGGGTTGGGATTGGGTTTTGTGTTTTCTCTTTTTTTTAAGGTAAAAAACAAAAAAATTAAAAACATCAAAACCTTTAAATTAAGATGTCACGTGGCGATTTCAAAGGGGGTTGAAGGAACCAATGGACGCCACGTCAGCAAAAGAGCTTTCTTTTATATATATATATAGATATAGATTATTATTATATTATTAATTATTATTATTATTATTTGTAATGATTACTTACGGGCCGTAGAGGCCTCTACGAGCCCGTATAGGGCTATGTGAATAAATTAGGGCTTTGTGCAAATATCCGGAGCCTTCTTTTATATCAATAAGAAACTAAAACTCAATATTAATTTTAGTATTTTTTTTCCAAAACAGGTTCGGTGCTTCTTCCTGTTTTAAACTGTATCCATATATAATGGTTAATGCAATCTTTCAAACGTATTGACTGGATCTCTTATGTCAATAATTAAATATTATCAATCCGTCAAATTTTCAACATGATCATAATATTTTATATATAAACTCATTCTTCTACCAACGAGTTTATGCGTAGTGGGGAGCTTTATATATAAAGCCCCTCTTTCTGATTGGTCTATGTGGCAGCTAAGTCAGCATGGAGAGATAAAGTGGAAAAGGGGTGTAGTAAAGCCCCTATTAATATTTTATTATATCTTTTAAAGTAAAAAAATAATAAAATAATAAGATAGAGAGAGTATGATGTGGCTGAATTTGGTTGGCTGGTTCCATTTTAATTGGGCGTTACTTTTTTAGAGCCCAACTTGATTTTTGCCCTATAGCGCCCATATGTAATGGTGTAGAGGGCGCTATTTTTTAAAAAAATTGACAAATAACGCCCCACTACGGTGGTTCTAAGAGTAATTAATATATGTATATGCGTCAACCCCACGATAGTCAAGCACTAAGAAGCCAGAAGAAGAACGGGTCAGCCCAGAGTAGTGCTTATATAATATAACATACATACATACATATGTGTATATAATAATATCATCTTCAGTATTACATCCTAAAATGGACACGGATCAGTTGTGGCTGTGGCTGATATTGATCATGACGACCGTAGCTCATGCACAGACTACCACACCGACCCAGCCGAAGGTCTCTCTCTATCTCTCTTATGCATAATTTTATGCCTTTCTTCTACGTGCAATTTTTTTCTTATAAACGACTCCTTTAGGAACCGTATATTACGTACGGTTTGATGAATGAAATATTAAATACTTACTAATGATAAGAGAAAAAAAATAACGGAAGTAGCTTGCTGAGAAAAGAAATATTAAATGAATAAGAATGATGGGAAAAAAATAGCTACGAGATCAACACTAGAAGGTAAGTGAGACGTGTTCTCAAACATTTTGTTACAACATATGAGATAGATATGGAGATAGATTTGACATACATGGAGAAGACTATAGGAGATAGATTTGACATATATGGAGATAGATATGGATAGAGATATAAATACAGATATAGATATAATATAAATGAGTGTATTTTGTAATTAGTTGAAACTATAGGAGATAGATTTGACATATATGGAGAAGACTAACGTATATTTTGGTAGTAATTTCATGTATATCTATATCTATATCTATGTATATTAATATTAATATTTCAAAGGCTTATATCATACATGGGTTAGGATCAAATACACAGTGAAAGAAAAATAGGAAGTTATAGGAAGGGTATCAAACGAACTCCGATTGAACTCATTCAAGCGGCATTGAAACCGTCTTATCGAACCCTACGACGGTTTTTAGGTCTTCATTTTTTGGAGTTTTAGCATGTAGTTTTTAGAATATGCCTTATATCATTGTGTCTTTTATGTACCATTGTGTCTTTTTTCTTATTTTCATCATTGTGTCATTTTTTCAATTCATTGTGTCTTTTTTTCTTCAGCATTGTGTTATATTTTGTGGCTTATTGTGTCATATCTCATTATCTATTGTGTTTTTGTATCCTTCTCACCCTTCTAATTTTTTGTAGCCTTTGTAAAATAACCCAACCCATCCTACATGTGGCACTGGACCAATTAAAAAACAAAAGTAATTGAATTATTTTAGGAAAAGAAAAGAATTTAAAAACAAAATTAAATTTTTTCTCTCATGTTTTCTCCCATAACTTTTAAACGTTAATATTTTTTATATACGAGATTTTTTAAAGAAAAAAATTACACCAAATTAACGAGCGTTTTATTCTCTTTCCAACGAGTACCATAGTGCTATATAAAAAACGGAGACAAAAAATGACTATTTTTTTGTAGGATTTTGTTTTCAAATACTATATTTTACTCTACTAATAAATCACTACTTAGGGTTTTCTATATTTGAATAAGAAACGATAAACATAACTTTATAGGCAGAGATTCGTTTTTTTATATTTGAATATAATAACTTATGGCAGAGATTTGTTCAAAATAAATAATAATAATAATAATAATAATATTCATTAATCATGCATTGGCAAGTCATTAATTATGTTGTCATATTAAATATTTTACTATGTCATATTAGATATTTCAACCCCGGGACGCTCCCGGGATAAAAGCTAGTATATTAATATTCCAAAACATGAAATCCTACATGACACTTAAAGAGACCATCCTCCTTTGAGTGTGTTATGTGGTATCTTTCTAATTTCCATCCAAAACTCTCTTTCTCTCTCACATTTTCCCCACAATTTTAAAACGTTAATAACTTTAATATATGATATTTTTTTTAAAAAAATTACACCAACTTAACGAACGTTTTATTATCTTCTCAACAAATACCATAGTGCTATACAAAAACCGAAAAAAAAAAACGTTTTTTTTTGTCGGTTTTTGTTCATATAGGAAAAAAAACAAAGTGTTTAGGTAATTCAATAATCATGTATAGGCAAGTCACTAATCATGTTCAAACTAGGAATTCAATTTTCATCAAGAGCATAATAGATTAAAACCACTTCTTTCCAAAAAAAAAAAGTCACACATTTAATAATACCGTTTCAATCACGCCCTGCAATAGTTGTTCTAGCTCTGCTCCTCATCCAAACACACATCTTATTTTTAATATACATTTTCATTCTTATTCATATGATTAAAATTGTTTTTTTTCTTCAAAATTATAGTACATTAAGTTCTATGTTAAATCATAACACATATTTATCACATCATATTAGATTTATCTATCCCAGAAAGCTTTCGGGATATAATCTAGTACGTAAAATATGAAGAATCAGTAGGTAATTCATTAATCATATCTAGGCAAGTCACTAATCATGTTCAAACTAGAAATTCCATTTTCATCAATAGCAGAATAGGTTAAAACCCACTTCTTTCCAAAGAAAAAAAAACTCACACCTTTAAGACTATCGTCTTAATCACGCCTTGCAATGGTTGTTTCTAGCTCTACTTCTCATCCAAACATGCATCTTCTTTTTAATATACATTTTCAATTTTATTCACATGATTAAAATTGTTTTTTTTTCTTCAAATTATAGTACATTAATTTCTATGTTATATCATAACACATATTTATCACATCATATTAGATTTATCTATCTCCGAAAGCTTTCGGGATATAACCTAATACGTAAAATATGAAGAATCAATCTTACTGGTCTATTGATTTTGTCATTTTAGAGAATAAGATTTCTTGTGAGATCTTATGACGTTTTGTTCACATAACTGAATGGGTCAGGGGTATAAGTGTCTTTTAAGTTGAATTTATTTAGTGTACTATTTGAGTGGTTTAGGTTTATAACCTTGTTCGATTGGTATAAATGGTTAGGTTTATTGTAATTTGTGTGCTTTGATTTAAATAAGAAGAGTCGAGTAGTTGATTCAATGTGTTTTGATGTTTCTGTTCTAAGCGATTTGGGTCTTAATCTTGGTGTTGCAGCGCGAGTTATAAATGAAATGTTCAGCCAATGGGGGATACCGGGAACTTCAGTAAATCAGATGGGATGGAACCTGAGTGGAGACCCATGCAGTGGCACCGCCGTCGAACCTGTTGACTTTGAGTCCCCTAACTTCAATCCTGCACTCAAATGCGACTGTCATTTCCCAATTCCACCTGCCATATCACCCAAATGTCAGTCCTTGTTTTTGTTATTTCCACCTGATATATATCTTAATGAACTTTAGGCGAAATAAAATTGAACTTTGTTAGGGACACTAGTTTATTTTTTTTAATTTGTTATAAACCCGTCTATCACATGGGTTGAAAAAAAGAAATATGAAATAGTTAGTAATAAAGATTTATGAATTAAATAGTTAATAAGTAAACGTTGATTTGATTACAAAGGATAATAAGGAAACTAAATTTGGTTTTCTAGGAAAATAAGGAAACAATAGGGGAATTTCAAAGAAACATGTCACATGTCATCACGCTAGATTAATATAAAAAGCGCGGAAAAAACAATATTGTGGTCCTACGTGGCACCGCATTTACTTATATATAAAGTACAAATTTGAATATTTTTATAAAAATAAAATTTCTTTATATCTTTTAATGAACAATTGAACATGATCTCTTGTATGATCTTTTGACAATCATTTCTTTACCTTAAATCCTCAGAAAAATTATTGCAATGAACGCTGCTGGGCCGATTCCAGAAGGACTATGGAGTTTGACTTACCTTATCAATCTGTATGTCTGCAGCTATGTTTTAATTGATGTATTATGTTTGGGTTTCTTAATTTGCAACTTATTTTGTAGCCTTTGACTATGCACATTTTGGCATCCATATTGTCGCGTGCCTATGGTCTTCTCTTTTGCATTAAACCGCAAATACTATAGTTAGACCATATGTAGTCGACAGGGTCTTGGGCCGTTTTTTGGGCTAATAACGCCCGGAGCTGAAACGCACCCCCCAAGGTTATTAGGGGCGTTTTTTTTGGTAGAGGGCAAAATTTTCACCGCGTGGAATAAGGGAGGAGGGCCAATCAAATCCCACTAGCCGTTATATACCCGTTGCATTTGACCGTTAGAATCATGCAGTGTCACAATTTATTTAGTTTTAGTTTTTTTTCATTTAAATGGTTAGTTGTAACATGCACCTACTATATGTGTGTGCTTTTGTCGACACACGCGTATAAATCATCTATTTGGAATGCCTGTGCTTGTAATTAGTTTAATCATCAAGTTTTATGATACAGTAATTTGAACCAGAACTACTTGACTGGCTCCCTGTCACCTTCCATTGGCAATTTAATTCGGATGCAGTGGATGTAAGCCAACATTTTTTTAATGAATCTGGCATATTTGAGAATAAATGTGACATTTATGATGGTGATCTTGATTTTTTTTTCTATAGGACTTTTGGCGCCAATGCGTTATCAGGAGTGCTTCCATCAGAGCTAGGGCGGCTTACCGACCTTAGATCGTTGTATGTTGATTTCTATTTCTAATTTGTTTTTGTTCTTGTTTTCAAGCAGAAATTTCCTCTATTTATACTGTAGGGCATTTGACACAAATAATTTCAATGGTTCTCTGCCACCTGAACTTGGAAATTTACGAAGTTTACAACAGCTGTAAGAATATTCATGATTGTGTTTTCTTAAATGGTTACTTAGTTAAGTACTTAAGTTATTGACTAAAACATCATTTACATTCGAACTAACTTATGAGGTCTTCAACTTCTATTGTGTAGCAATCTTAATGTTCTTACCTCATGCACTCTTCTTTCGATACCATTGGCTAAATCTGATATTTTATTTTCTTTGTATGTGTTCATTTTGCCAGTTACATTGATAGTTCTGGAGTTCGCGGCGAAATACCTTCTACATTTGCTAACTTACAAAATTTGGTTACAGTGTAAGTGCGATCATTTTTAATCATGTTTCAGAGTAGTACTTCATCTATCACATTAAAGTTGCAACACTTTCTTTTAAATAGTCAAGCAATAATTTAACTGGCATCAAATAAAAAACGCAGTATTCTTAGATGACGGAAGCACTGTATGCTTATTGTTTAGATAATTTCTTTTGGATGGTTGGATACTAATTACGAGCAGTGAAATGCTTAACGGGTCTAAATGGGTTCGGGTTAAAACAGGTTAAAGTGGTTAAGGTCAAAACGGACTAGGTCAAGTGGGTTCACTGCTATATTGTATTTATGTTGGCTAGTGGCAACGGCAAATGGGGTGGTTGGTGTTGGCCCATTTGGACTTGTTCTGAGTTAACAAGTTCATAAAAGTGACCCATCTTGATCCGTTGCATAGTTTGAGTACAATGAGTCCATCAAACAAGCAAAAATTACCCGAAACAACCATTTCTTTAAGAATAGGTCATGATTTCCGGGTGTAATACTAACTCCTCTGCTATCAGAAGGGCTTCCGATAATGAATTCACAGGGAAAATACCTGACTTTATAGGGAACTGGACATTGTTACAATCCTTGTAAGTTAGCCTCTATGTCATACTCAAGGTATTTCGTACACGATGCAACTTTATAACCATTTGCATGATTGATGTCCCTATAGGAGGCTTGAAGGCAACTCTTTTGAAGGTTCAATACCTCCTTCATTTTCTAAATTGACCTCTTTGCAGGACTTGTAAGTTTTTCTTAGAACTCTTTATTATCTTTTACACGTCATTCTATCGTTATAATCTAGTAGCCGCTCTTGTTACATAATGCCACAGGAGGATAAGTGGGTTATCTAATGGAACTCTGGATTTTATCAAGGATTTGAAGTCCTTACGTGTTCTGTAAGCGAGTATTTTGATCTTTATCAAGTCTACCTTCTTAGCTCCTTCAAGAATCCAGATGATATAATATAAAGAGTTGCATGTCTTGCAGAGTTTTAAGAAATAACAAAATTTCTGGCACTATTCCAACTGACATCGGAGAATATCAAAATTTGACACAAATGTGAGTAATCTACATTGAGATGTTATTTTCTATTTCAATTGCTGACATAGGTTTCTATTTGTCAGGGATTTGAGTTTCAACAATTTGAGTGGGGAGATTCCAAGAGATTTGTTCAACTTGAGTCAACTCTCTTTCTTGTAATATACATAGTCTCGGTATTATTCATGCAATTAGGATTATAAGTATCGGATGTTGGAGTAAAATAAAATAATTGGGGGATGGATTTTGACATTTATAAATATCCAAGATCTAAATTCGGATGCAACGATTCTCAGGTTTCTTGGAAACAATAGCTTAAATGGTACCCTTCCCGCCGTAAAGAGTGCAACTCTTCGTAATCTGTAAGCGATTTCTGTAGTTTGCAGACTTTAGAAAGGTTTCTTGGATTTATGTTTTTATTTTCTCTAATTTATGTACATTTTTCTTCTTGCAGTGATTTTTCGTACAATGAACTATCTGGGACACTTCCTTCTTGGGTTAGTGAGCCAAACTTACAAATGTAAGTGCACGATTTTGGATATTAGTTTGCAACTTTTATATGCTTTATGACCCTGAGAACCCGTTATAGAAAACTCACGGAGCACCAATACCCTCCTAACTGATGAAAGCTTTTAGTTGACAAACATATGTTACCTCTTAGCATAGCTTTTGGGGCTAATTATTAACGTGTGTAATGTGCAGTAACTTAGCTGTAAATAACTTCACATTAGGGGATTCAGAAAACAGGTAATCGTGTTCGTGTTTTTCCTTACACTTATGCTTAATATATCTATAAATCATTGGTAACTGTTAATTCCTTCGGCCTTCAGTGGATTGCCATCAGGGTTGAATTGTCTCCAAAGGAATTTCCCTTGTGGGCGTGGGTCTCCAACATGTAAGAAAGCGCATGAAGATTCTAATTCATGTTACTATCATAAATTTGATATGTGGAGTAACCTTTCATGTTTGTTTTTACAGACAGTAGCTTTGGAATCAATTGCGGCGGTTCTGAAATCACATCCTCTAGTCAAATAGTTTATGAGCAAGATAATGAAACTCTTGGAGCAGCAACGTATTTTGTAACTTCTGAAAGGAGGTGGGGAGTCAGTAATGTTGGACAGAGGGAGAACCCTGTGTTTACAGCCTCGCTTTCACGTCAGTTTAACACTTTGGATTCAGCACTGTTTCAAACAGCACGACTCTCTGCTGGATCACTAAGATACTATGGTTTAGGACTAGAGAACGGTAACTACACAGTTAACCTCCAGTTTGCTGAATTGCAGATAGAAGATGGATCTACCTGGAAAAGCCTTGCAAGGCGCGTCTTTGACATATATATTCAGGTCTGTAAATTGAAATTTGTAGTAAGTTTGAAGTTGATATTTATCCTTTGACATCAAAAGTCAAACAATGCTCTTTTTTGAAAATCATATATTACCTTTCCTTAGTAGATATGGCTTTCTAAACCATGTAGGCATGTACTAGTGAATGAGTTGATTTGTGTTGTTATTAATCTCAAACGGGTCAAACAGATCTAGTATAAATATTAATCATAATACGGTGTGAAAGTCATGCAAAGTGCATTGACCAAGAAGGGCCCATTTAACTCGTAACCCAACCTGCATTAATAACTCATCTTGCCACCTATGTTACGAAGTATGGTATTATTGTTTTGCCTAACTTCTATCATTAGCTTTTCATATCGTGTTTCTTTCAGGGAAATCAGGTGTTTCAAGATTTCAATATAAAAAGGGAAGCAGGGGGGGCCTCCTATAGTCCTGTTTCAAGGCAAGCAACAGTTGAGGTTACAAATAACTACCTTGAGATTCATTTACTTTGGTCTGGAAAAGGGACTTGTTGTGTCCCCAATCAAGGGACTTTTGGACCTCTTATCTCAGCAATCAGTGCCACCCCAAGTACCAAATTCTTACTTAAACTTGGTTGCTTAACTTTGAGTTCTTGAAAGTTAACAATTACTGATCTTTACTTTTTTTTGTACAGATTTCCGCCCTAGTGTGAGCAACAAACCACCTTCCACAAAGAAGAACAGGAAGAATAGGACCGGTGTGATTGTTGGTATCTTGGCTCCTATTGCAGTTGTTAGCTTTTTGTCATTATTAGCACTATACACTTTTCGTCAACGCAGGAAAAAACAGGATACATCTGACAATTATGAAGGTAGTTTTTATATGGATGTAAAATGTTTTCCATTTGCGCATTGTATTTTGATGTGGTCACATAAATAGTACCGCATGTGTAATATTATGAAAACAATCTATAGACATACTCAAACAACTCCATTTAATTGTAGAACTTAATGAAATATTTACCCATTTACTTTTAGGTTGATGATTAACTCAGTTTATGTTTGACCTACTAACAGCTAAAAATAAAAGATAGCTTAAAAGGAAACATGCTGAATCGGTTGAAAATCACCATAGTCTATTATAATGCATAAATCATATTTGACAAAATTTCATTATAAACTTGCATGCTTTTGCTGATTTACAGAGTTTTTGGGGATTGACGCCAAACCATATACCTTTAGTTATGGAGAACTGAGAGATGCAACCGATGATTTTAGTCCTGCAAATAAGCTTGGTGCAGGAGGTTTTGGACCTGTTTACAAGGTACTTTATGCTTATCATGAACAACCTTTTTTTGCTTCTTGGACTCAAACCTAACCATGATTAGTTCTTAACATATTTTTATTGTAATCAGGGAACACTTGATGATGAGAGAGTAATAGCTGTTAAACAACTCTCTGTAGCCTCCCACCAGGGCAAGGCTCAATTTATTGCTGAAATTGCAACCATATCTGCTGTCCAACACCGCAACCTTGTCAAATTATATGGATGCTGCATTGAAGGAGACAAATGGCTTCTTGTTTATGAGTATCTTGAGAACAAGAGTCTTGATCAAGCATTATTCGTAAGAGAGATCGCATTGCATTCATCATAACTATAGTTAGACATGAATTTTGGAGTGCAAAGCTATAATGTTGCATTTGGGGAATATGATGCAGGAGAGAGCAGGCTATCTCTTAGTTGGGCAACCCGGTTTGAAATATGCCTCGGGATAGCACGCGGTCTTGCATATCTGCATGAGGAGTCTCGAATAAGGATTATACACCGAGATGTTAAAGCTAGCAATGTTTTACTTGATTCTGATCTCAACCCTAAGATCTCGGACTTTGGTTTGGCCAAACTTTATGATGACAAGAAAACACACATGAGTACTGGTGTTGCAGGCACAGTGTAGGCTTTAACATAACATACTTTGGCTAGTGTGTGTGAATTATATCCGTTAACTTTCTTGAACTTGTTCCAATTTTATATTTATTTGTGTGTGTTTTGTAGAGGGTATTTGGCACCCGAATATGCAATGCGTGGACACCTTACTGAGAAAGCTGATGTGTTTGGGTTTGGTGTTGTAGCTCTAGAGATTATTAGTGGAAGGTCTAATTCTGATTCAACTTTGGAAGATGAGAAAATATATCTTCTTGAATGGGTGAGTATCTTTCATATTTCTCTTCTTCATTGTACCTTATAAGTTGTTTAATTTTGGAATCTTTATACTAATAATTATATTTGGTATGATTCAGGCATGGAATCTACATGAAGCTAACAGTGAACTTGAGTTGGTGGATGAAGCACTGTCTGAATTTGATGAGAATGAAGTAAAAAGAGTGACGAGAATAGCCCTTTTATGCACCCAAACCTCACCGATGCAGAGACCACCCATGTCCAAGGTGGTGGCAATGCTTTCAGGAGACATGGAAACAAGAACTGTGATTACTCGGCCCGGATATTTGGCTGATTTTGATTTTACAGATGATACAACATTTAGAAGTGCTCTTCCAACTTCAGTTACAGATTCTGTGTCAAATGCAAGTCACTCCACTGTTTCACCAAGCCCACTTAACAATGCTACCAGACCAATACTTCATGATATCATTTGAGGACGGGATTATGACGATAATTGACAAATGTAATCATCAATGATAAGCAAAGTGAAAACTATTGTTTGATTTCTTATTCTTCAAACTATTCTTGAGAAAATACTTGTAATATTTTGACATGAAAATATATTGTTTGGCTTGTGTGTACTATATTGTTTTGACTTTGTAATAAGAGACAAAAGGGCATAAAACGAACATTGTATATTATGTTTTACATCATTGTGATGCTTGTGTATTTATGATGGATGGAACCTCATCAAAGCTGAATCGTAAGGCCCACTGGGATTGCATACCGGACTGTATAAATCTTATACCGCCCTCAAGCTGGAGTATATATATTAATTACTAGGTTGGAGCCCCGCGTGTACACGAGGTACATGTCCATGTCAAATGAAAAAAAATCTATAAAGATTGTAGTATGCAAATTTTATTTTTAGAAAGTTACGTAATATAATTCGTATGAATTTTGGTTGATTGTAAATTATCATAAAAAAATTTAATGTTACCCAATAACAGATATATGAATCAACAAATGTTTGATTTGACGTGATTTAAAAAAAATATGAAATGAATAAACATATATTTATTGTAATGACATGCAAATGAAGATTAAATTCAAAGTAAAAAAATTAAACGATTTATGCAAAATATGATCGCATACTTATTCACAAACTTCAAGATATTTTTTTATAGACAACATTTGCTATTTATTATTAACGTTGTCATCTTTATCCAAAATTAGCATCTCCAGACCATCTCTACTCTTGTCACTTGGCAGCAACATACAACTGCCCATGTGTAAAAACATAACCTTTCAAATACAGACCTACCCTAAATAGGGTTTGTCCTTGACTCTTATTTATTGTCATTGCGAAACATAAAGTATGAGGGAATTGTCTTCTGTTAAATCTGAAAGGAATCTTCTTATCAGATGGGGACAACCTAATTCTTTGGATAAAAGTTTGCATTCCAATGTTACTCCCTGAAATTATCTTAGCTTCTATAACACGGTTTGATATTGCAAGACGATTTGGAACTTGTGGCATTGAAAAGAATTTATGTCCACTTATAGGATCCCTAAACCATTAGAATAACAAAATAGTAAAATTTGTCAAAAAAAAACTCTGATGAGGAAAAGAAAGACATTTGGCATTGTAACTGTATTATCATCAAGAATTTAAGGTAAATATATCCAGAAGACCCTGAACTGTTTTGACGGTTTGACTCATAGTCATAACCAATGAACTAAAAACCAAGCTAAAACCACGGTGAAAAATCAATACTAAACCTACATGAGAAACTCGTTAGAAGTAAAGATAGCAACGTGGATGGGTTGAATAATATGTCAAAATGGAAGGTTTTTTATACGGCGACCTTTTATCCATTTGACCTGTTTCAATGCTACCACAATCGGAATATTGTGTCTTGATCAATTCTGATCGAATAAGTCGGATTTATTTATATAGTTGAATTATAAAAATGGAAGGACTGGTAATTTACGTGATTTGGTCAACGACGCCTAAAATTAGCATAATTATTGCAATCATGATAATGGTTAGCGTTTCATGACAATTGATTAAAGGATAATTCTTTGTAAACATAATATGATAACCTTAATCTGTCAAATATATTTAAATGAAAGACGTAATATTCTTATTCTTAGTATCACTGAAACAATATTTAGTTAATGTAATCAATGATGAAGGATTTCATGACAAATGAGGTTTTTTACTGTTATGAATCGCCTTTTAGTTAATGTTGTTACTGATAACGTAAAATGGTATTTCATTACTAATTTCATTACTAATTACTAGTAATTGTATTGTAAGACATGGAAAATAAATAAAGTCAAATAATTGACCTCCATCAAAGTAACAAAAACAGTAAAAAGTTTTTATGTTTATCGGTCAACAATATTAAAATGAAATTCGTTATATTAGTAATATCATTGAAAATTATTTTGAATATATTATGTATTTTGGGAAATTGTTAAATAGATTTAAATTATATTTTAAAAGAATAGATTTAAATTATATTTATTAAATACATTTTGTTTACCAAAATTATTGCATGAATCTTTCTCTTATAATACTTACATTTTCGAATTGTCCCACGTTCTGTTTATGGTGTGTATAGCAAGTGTGATCAATGTGATACCGTGCAATTAAATAAATGAAGTATAAAAATAGAAAGATTGAAATGTTGACTTAAATATATGCTAAATGCTTAAACTTAGAGATATAATTGCAATTGTCAATAATTATCATTTATCACAAATCCTAAAATATATATAGGTATGGTCAACATTTATCACAATGAATAGCTAAATTTCAGGAAAAGAAACACACATTTCGGTATTTTTAATGTATTATAGTTGGTAAAGACATTGAGTTTGAAAATCAGTCATCTATATGCACAGCCGACGTTTCAAGAATATTAAAGAGGCGCACCTAGGATCAACTTGAGATGTAAAAAGAAAACTAATAAATCTAATTGCTAGCAATTTAACAAAATGTGCCTATAACGTATTGCTAGTTTTGGTATAAAATTACGTTAATTAAGAAAAGGTAACAAAACTTGTAGTTACGGCAAACAAAGCCGGTAAGATGGCAATTGTGATTGTGATTGTTGAGTTATGTTCTATGGGTATATAACTCATATAAATTATTGTAATTTGCATTGAAAACACATTTATCACAAATTTAGTATTTGGTAAATTGACGTTCAAGTTTAAATTTTGTAGGAAAAATCAACATTTTTGACTTTCAAGTTTAAATTTAGTAGGAAAAATAAACAGTTTTAACTGACCATTATTTATTCAGTCAAAATATTGGGGTTGGTGGCCTAATGGTAGAAGCAAAACTTCTAGGAGCACCTAAGGGGAGGTCATGGGTTCAAGTCCCACAAGGAGTAGAAATTTGCCGTTAAAAAAAATGTATTTAGTCAAAATAACATTAAATAACAACTATTATGATGCTAATCTAAATTCGGTAAATTGACATTAAAGTTTAAATTAGTATTTAAATAAAATTAGTATCAAAATTGGGTAAATGTATTCATTAAAGTTTAAATTAATATCTAAATTCAATAAATTGATATTTAAATAAAATTAGTATTTTGTAAATTGACATTAAAGTTTAAATTTAGTAGGAAAAATCAACATTTTTGACTTTCAAGTTTAAATTTAGTAGGAAAAATAAACATTTTTGACTGAACATTATTTATTCAGTCAAAATAACATTAAATAAAAAATATTATGATGTTAATCTAAATTCGGTAAATTGACATTAAAATTTAAATTAGTATTTAAATAAAATTAGTATCAAAATTAGTATCTAAATTCGGTAAATTGACATTAAAGTTTAAATTAGTATCTAAATTCGGTAAATTGATATTTAAATAAAACTAGTATTTGGTAAATTGATATTAAAGTTTAAATTTTGTAGAAAAAATCAACATTTTTTACTTTCAAGTTTAAATTTAGTAGGAAAAATAAACATTTTTGACTGAACATTATTTATTCAGTCAAAATAACATTAAATAACAATTATTATGATGATAATCTAAATTCGGTAAATTGACATTAAAGTTTAAATTAGTATTAAATAAAATTAGTATCTAAATTTGGTAAATTGACATTAAAGTTTAAATTAGTATCTAAATTCGGTAAATTGATATTTAAATAAAATTAGTATTTGATAAATTGACATTAAAGTTTAAATTTAATAGGAAAAATCAACATTTTTAACTTTCAAGTTTAAATTTAGTAAAAAAATAAACATTTTTTATTGAACATTATTTATTCAGTCAAAACAACATTAAATAATAATTATTATGATGCTAATCTAATTTCATTAACTTCAGGCCAACGTATTAATAAATGTCATTAACTTCGGTCAACGTATAAATTATGACTAAAAGAATAGTTTTATTAAAATTCTGACTTATAAATAATTTACACTATAAATTAGCGTGTTAGAAATTACATTAACATCCTAATAATGTAAACATTGTAATTGATCACTAATTTAGTATTTGATAAATTGACGTTCAAGTTAATAACAATCATTATGATGTTAATATAAATTTGGTAAATTGTTAAATGATAATAATAAATGTCACTAACTTTGATCAACATATAAATTAATGTAAATAAATAACAATGATTAATATTCAAATTCTAGATTAAATGACATTAACATCAGTCAACTATTAGTATTGTAAGTAGATAACATTAATGCTGAATTAATGACAATAAATTCGGTCGTATAAATAAATGACATTAAACAAAATTTCAAAAACCATCGAAGTATTTCAATAACATTAAACATAAATTTGAAATACAATAATTTGAATAAATTAAATTAAAAACATTAAAAATTGATATGCGAAATTTGAAAATCAATGACTTCTTGTGGTGTAATCTTAGTAACAAACAACTACGCTGTATTGAACACCATTTAAACACACAATATTCGCCAATGGCAATACCTTCAGATTCAAGCAGATCAGGCCATCCAATCACTGAAAACCTTTACAACACCATTATGTATAGACAGTTTAGAATTTTACTATAATATTGTTACGAAAAAAACATATAATATTGTTACAATCTATCTAGGATGATATAAGAGTTTAAATTGATGATATACCTGTTCAAATCAGAAGTAAAGCTGCATAAACCTGTTCAAAGAAAAATAAAACTGCATAAACCAGGAATCATCAATTCAATATATTTAGGATTATATAAATGCTTAAACCGATGATATACATAAATAAATCGGAATCAGAAATAAAAAAAAATGAATATACCAGGAATCGATGATATATATTCATAAATCAATGATATACATGCATAAATCAAAATTAAGAATGAATATACCAAGCATCATGGATTCATGATACATGAGAAATAAAAAAATACGATTACATTAAATTATATATCTGCATATATCCGAAATGCTTTGATTAAGGAATGGAGAATGAAAATTGATAAAAAAATAACTAAATGTACTGTATGAACATAAACGATTTTATTCAGGAGTAGAATATTGGGAATCAAGATGAAAAGCAAAAGAAAAAAATGAAGGTTGAGAAAAAAATGATGCAATATTATCTTGAATAAAATCGGATAGAAGAATGGAGAATGAAATTTGGAAGACTTGTCAAGGAAGAATGAAGATTGAATGTAGAATGAAGAAAAAAACGGCTATTATAGATAGTTGATGGAGCTCCATGTAACAATTTGGATCCTAGAGGCCCTCTCTTAGGTCTCCTTTCGACTCGATATGTATTCATTTATTATATAGATAGATGCCTAGCTTGTTACAAATGTGGCAAATCCAACTTTTGGGTAGGCTATAGTGAGTAGATACATGAGCTAAATTTTTTCTAGTTCTTGTTGGGTTTTAGTGGTGTCAACTTTAACTTTTATCAAAAACGGGTTTGATATATTTGTTATTAATTAGATATATAATTAATAAACGTAGCGGAATATTTATAAATATAAAATTTTAACACCAAAACTAACCGAACAGGATCTGGTTACAAAAACATACAAACACGGTATAAAATTATTAATCTACCAATGAGATAGATATACCTGAGTGGTTAATAATTAACCGTTTGAGACACCGATGTACAACGAACTAATGCTAGAACCAAACACGAGAGAAAACGAGTACGGCTCGCAAGGTTGGGTGGTGGCGTCGTATGAAGCGGGGTGCACCCTATGCTCGACCGAAAAACAGATAGATCAAAAATCAATCTTGCGACTCATCTTATGAAAGTGGGAATTGGGGTATATTAATGACTTTTGTGATAATGTGCATATTTTTCATTATGATGCGTGTTTGGGTCGGAACGGGTTCGGGTCAAAACGGGTTTTAGGTCCAGGTCAAAGCGAGTTTCGGGTCGGGTCCGGGTAAAAAAAGGGTTACTCCGTTTTTTTTAGATTATGTTTTCCAATTAAGAATTTTTACCTATTTTAGTTTTGATTCATTATTGTTTTGTCGTTTTTTAGTTTTGTCGTGGTTTGTATTCGCACAGTAACTAATAGAGGAGCATATTATTAATTATTAATTAATTAATTATAATATATAATAATAATATAATATATAATATATATATATACAGATTATTACACAAGAAAATGAACAGTAAAAACCATTAATCCACATTGACTTTTGCAAAAAAAAAATTCGGCTTTTTTTTCAAACAATGTATTATATAATAATCTATAATATATAATAACTATTAATAAAAAAATTGACTTATGATAATGTGATATTCATTGGAGACCTCAACCCCCCTTGAATGTGTTACATGGCATGTTGAGGTGAGAGTGTTTAATTTTTTTTAATTTTTTTATTATTATTAAATCTAATAATAAAATTAATTACAAGATATGTATATCTAAAAATTTAAAATAAAAGATTTACTTTACTAATTAAAAACAAAATTAAATTTTCTTTCTCATGTTTCATCTCATAATTTTTAAATGTTAATATCTTTTATATACGAGGGTTTTTAAAGAAAAAATTACACCAAATTAACGAGTTTTTTATTATCTTTCCAACGAGTACCATAGTGCTACATAAAAAAATGGAGAAAAAAAAACGACTATTTTTGTGAGGTTTTGTTCATACATGAAAAAAACACAAAGTGTTTAGGTTATTAATTAATCATGTATAGGCAAGTCATTAATTATGTTCAAACCAGTAAATATGAATTCTATAATATTAGAGTTATACATTGTTTAAGGTTAGACGTTAACATTGGAGATACATTGTTAATTGTTTTAGGTTAGGTGCTACCCGAAACTTTCCTGCATGTAACTGTAGAGCGCATCAGTCTATTTCGTATGTAAAATTAATATGTCATATTAGATTTTTCAAGTCCGGGACGCTCCCGGGATATAAATCTAGTAATTTAATATTTAAATACATCATATATCATAAGTTACTTTAGTTTTTGTTACACTTTGCTGCTGATGACAAGTGTTAGCCTTATACTTGGTATTTGCAAGGGGAAGGTGAGGGGCAATGATCATCATTGGCGAACTTGGAAGCAAACCATATTTGCTTATGATCAAAGATTTCATTCATTTCGTTTCAAGTATATTTCTTACGAATTGACCGTAAAAGGGTGGTGGGGGCGTTATCGTGATGGGTAGTGTGATACGCGTGGAACACTCTCGCCAACCCTTTCTTCGCTCTGTGATGGCCTTGAACCATGGTCAATACCACGGTAGTGATGAGTTGGGTGGTTTGTTTGAGAGTGTAAGTTTGATTAGGTGGAATATTGTGATTGGTTAAGTTTTGTTGATTGGTAGGAATGATTTAATAATGAGTGGTGCAAATAATTTAGTGATAGTGTGATGAAACGAGGTGACAAATTATTATTTGTTGAAGTTTAGTAATGGCGTGAAGGATATGATAGGTGCCCCTCTACCTTAAAATGTTTGTAATTATCTTTTCTGCGTTGCAAGTGTTAGTATTGGTCATTTTATTAAAAGCTCAAGCTACTCTACCAAATACCAAAATATATTTAAAAGCTTCCAGCTACCAGCTTGCAGCTACCAGCCACCAGCTAGTTTTGCCAAACATACCCAATATATGAGATGTGTTGGACAAATGGGTGGAACTTTATGACTACAATACAGCAGTGCGTGTATATTTCTAGCCACATCATACGGATACCCCTATGTTAGTATAGATGTATTTTGAAACACAATAGTCTTATGAAATGTATTTTGAGTTGGAGTTTTTTTATTTATGTAAACGTTTTATCTATTCGTACATATAATAGAATGTATAAAATTTAAGTTTTTTCTATTAGTAGGACAAACTATCATCTAAACATAGATTAAAAAAAAGACCACCTGTTTTTAACAATGAAAATTTCAATATAAAAAAACAATGGATCAAGCAAGTAGCTAGCTAAACCCAAGTACAAAACATTACACGCCATTTAGAGTATACGTTGTGGATGGGTTTTCTGAAGATGGGTACCGAAATTGTGATGATGTGGCTTAAGGTACCGAGGGGAACACTACCCTTAGGCCTAGCACAAGTTATCAGACGTTGTGTGAAACTTGGCCCGTATCTTGGCGATCCAGGCACCATGGATTGTGATGTAGCCATGTCAATGTCCGATCCACTTCTGCCATAAGTTATCATATTCAAATAAAAAAAAAAGAATCTTTGCCTATGAAGTTATATTTATCGTTTGTGATTTATTAGTAGAGTAAAATATATTTGAAAAAAAACCCTACAAAAATAGTTGTTTTTTTTCTCCGTTTTTTATATAGCACTATGGTACTCGTTGGAAAGATAATAAAACGCTCGTTAATTTGGTGTAATTTTTTTTTTAAAAATCTCGTATATAAAAGATATTAACGTTTAAAAGTTATGGGAGGAAATATTAGAGAGAAAATTTAATTTTGTTTTTAAATTCTTATCTTTTCCTAAAATAATTATAATATATATATATATATATATTTATTAAAAAATTCAAAATTAAGAATTGAACGTTGCTGACGTGGCGTGTAATGGTGGCTTCAACCTCTCCATGAAACTGCCACGTGGCATCATAATTGAAAGATTTTAGTGTTTCTGAATTTTTTTTAACCCCTAATTCTTTTGTCATTCTATTCTCTACATTTTTTATCTCTTCCATAATTCTCTCACAAACCAAATCTACTTATATTTTAAATATACTATTATTATAAATTCAAATATTTTATTAAGATATGGATATCTTCAAAATAAAATAAACATATTTATCTTCCATATTGTATTAATATATATATGTTTAGAATTTTTTTTAAATTATTGTTTTTAAAAATAAATCAAAGAAGATATGGATATCTTCAAATTTAAATAAAAATAATTATATTCCAATTTATCTAACAAGCATTTATTAAATGAATATTATAAATAGAGGTGAACATTCTGTTAGCTTCTACCTTTGAACAGGAGGTAAGGTTTATACCAATAATCAAATGCACAAATATTATAACTTTTGCTTTGAAAAATAAAACAAACGATGTCACTGATAGATTTAAAACAAAGCACTAATTACTTTAACAATTATCATATATACCCTTAATAATAGATAATTGCGTGTACACTGATAGATTTATTAGTTGGGATTTTTACTTTAATTAAATATGTAATGTTTGTAATTCAATATATGTATTAATAAAATCATATAACCAAGTACTTTAAAGTGAGACCAAAACGATGAAAACTTCAAAATGTCAAAACCTCATCTGTAATCTTTAACCACTACAGGAGTATGAAGAGAAAGTTGAAGCTACTGCTTAAGTGAGCTATGAATCGCCACATTTGCTTCAAGGTTCAGGTCAGTGAATGCAAATTGGAATTAATGATCCGTATGACTGAGTTTACGATTGGTATGTTTTTTACTTTTATCATTTGTTATTAAGTTATATTAGATTTTTCAACCCCGGGACACTCCCGGGGTAATCAGCTAGTTATTATTATATACAAATAACGATGATTCAATAGCAAATAACAAAATGGGGTTGTGATGGAGTGGTTTTGTGGTGCATGTGGGTTCTTTCAAGTTTTGGGTTCGAAACCCGTTTGAGTTTTTGTTTTTATTTTTTATTTTTTTACAACCATTTATTTATATATAAATACATATGATTAAATAAGAATTAACAAAATGGGTTAGTGGTGGAGTGGTTTGTGGTGCATGTGTGTTTTTTGAGGTATTGGGTTCGAAACCCGTTTCAAACATGACATTTTTTTCCAACACTTGTTTATTTATAAATACGTATGATTCCTTAATAATTAACAAAATGGCTTGGTGGTGGAGTAGTTTGTGGTGCATTTGTGTGGTTTGAGGTCTCGGGTTTGAAACATGGGTTTTTTTTTTCCAAACACCTATCTATTAATAAATATATATAATTTCATAATAAGTCACAACATGGCTTGGTGGTTTAGTTGTTTAAGGCGCTTGAAACACACTAGTTAATAGTTTTATAAACAAAAATACATATAAAAAATCAACCATCTCTCTTTCTCTCTGTACTAAACTCTGAAACCCTCACACACAAAAATGGAGACCACACCAAGAAGCAAACAAGGCGGTAGAGGAAGGTGAGCAATCGATTGGGTGGTTTTATTCAATAAAATTGTTGCAATCGATGGCGCGTTTGGTCCTGTTGAGCTTTCCGACTCCCGCTTAAGAATCAGAGGCGGTGTACGACATTGGTCGGTGGTGGACGTAGGAGGTGACAGACGGTTGTAGACGACACGGGCGGTAGAAGGAAGCAGCATTACACGACGGTGGTAAACTCTCTTTCCATAGTAGAAGTTGTTGGGCGAAGGCGGTGAGGAAGGCGACGTCAACGCCGGTAGAAGGGTCGCACATTCTAACCCATCGGTCACCTAACTCACCCATTCTGACCCGTAGGCTACCTGCTCTTGACCTGTTCTGACATGATATTTCTTGTCACGACTTTCTCAGATTGCTGGCGTGACTCGTTCTTCATGTTCGACATACCTAAAGAGACCCGAATGGTAACTATAACTGACCCAAATTTATCCATTATTGATGGCACGTGTGACATTCGTAGCCCTTAAACTTTGAAACTTTGGCAAGTTTAATCCTTGTAAATTTATTATGTTTCGCATGTTGGTTCTTTTTTTTCTTTGAAACTTGGTTATTATGAAATCACGTTTTATACTCATGCTTAAGTCCGAAATTCAAAATTTATGCTTGAAACAATATTTCTAAACATATTTAGTTGATAAATAGGGAAAAATAAATTTAGAGTATAAAAATTGTGATTTTAGTCACAACGCACGATAACGCGCAATCTGCGCGCCTATATTATGAAAATTCGCCACTTTTACGCTAGATAGCACCTAATATTAACTTGGCTTGTATAATATTATGTTTGGCGTCAAAAATATTATTTTTGGATGTGTCGGGTATTTAAAATAGTTAAAGGCCTGTACCGCGTTAACTAGTACTATACACGCTAATCTACACCTAATACCCACTAAATATTATAAGGGATATGAGATTGATACACCCCCTAACATCATCGTGAAATCATATTCATGATTCATATACCCTCTAAATAAAATAAAATAATAGTTAACTGACACAGATTATTAAATGCACTGTTTTCATTCTCTCCTTGCTTAATTAATTCAACAAAATTTTCACTTTTAATAATATCATAATCAAATAAAATATTTACTTATTTCCCCTTCGTCGATAAACAATTTTTTTTTCAAACACACCTGCAAACTAAAAACAAAAGATATATTTTATCCCTAAATAAGTCTGAGATTTAATGAATTGAGTTTTTTTTACCGTCCTATTATGAATAATTTTATTTACTCATTATTTTAAGATTCACATTTGTATGTATATGTTATGTTATAGATTAATTTAGTGCATATATGAACCTTTTTTTGAACAGTAACTTTCTCCTAGACGGATTTGTGGCAGAGATCATTACACCTGTCACCTTGGCAAGCCCTAACCCTTTCCACACGCCCAAACTATTTTGTCTGAACCGGGTCCACGCTATGCGGTGGGGGATTAGATTGTCCGCCCGGAAACTGTACTGCCTCCACACGAGTATAATTCGCTGGAGTAACAGCCGGATAAAAACCAAGATGCCTCAAGATCAAAACCACACTGCATGGCAGGGATTTTACCACCCTCATTGGCATGTATTACCAAAGTGGCGTTTGAGGGGGTCGAACCTGGGTCTCTCAAGGAGAACCCCAACTGACTAACCACTCCACCACAATTGGAATACTACTGCATATATGAACCTGTCTATTAAATAAACATACCAAAATGATGAACTTATTTAAAAATAAAATAAATAATAACAATTAATTATAAAGCCTTAAAGAAAAAATATGCTACTTTACAATAAATTAAATAAATTAAACTTCAGTTCTTTATTTTTAATTTTCTTTTTGTAAAATAATAATATACCTATGTCATCTCATTCTATTTCTCTGCTGTTAACACGATGAAAATAATGTCCATTGTGAAGAATAATATAGTAAAAGTTACCTTTGCAAGGAAAAAAATCATAAAAATAATGATTTGGTGATATTAAAGAATAATCAGAAGAGTTGGTTTAGTGAGTGCTTATGTAGTTTTTAGTAAAACAAATAAGGGTGGAATAAAAGAAAAATAAATGAAGAGAGAGGAGAGAGAGAGTGTGGTGGTGGTTGTTTTTTAGACAACTTTTTAGGTGGGTGTATGCTTCCTAATAAGGTGGGTGTATATTTCCACAACCCTTATAATAATACTTTGATACATGATTCATCTAGCCTATGTGTGTTGCCGAGATTGTGGCTGCTCCAATACAACCTAAATAGTGACTCATCACACCTATAGCCTACATAATCATTTTTATTTAAACAATACACTCTAACCCTTCCATTCTTCCATCCAACACACAACACCTCTCACTCTCTCCTCCCACTAACCATCCCACCACCCTCTTTCTACTCTCTCTCTTTTTGTTTTTCAAAAACCTTAAAGAAACCATCCAAATTCTAGTAGTGGTGATGAAGATTTAAGCAAATGAACAAAAATCTTGAAGTTTTGGTGCCTTTTATTGCAAACCTAATCATTCTAAAACACTAGAGGTATAAACGAAACTCTTGATTTTTCTTTTGATTCTTATTCATTTTCCATCTTAGAGTCTTCACACAAATTCAGAAAATATAAAGGTTTTACTAAATGGTTTAAAAAGGGTTTTACAATAATGAAAGAGATGAGTGTAGTGAGTGTGTGTGCCGTATGTGTGTATAGATGAGTATGTTGAACTTGATTTTGATATTGCATGTATGATCCGAGTGTTGGATGATGATTATATGTGTATACAACATGATTGCGGATAGTTAAAACATGATCAAAATGTGATTATTGAGACTTTGAAAATCTGATTTAAAACAAAAACTTTAGTCCCAAAATTTTGATTACAATGACCCATGTTTAAGGTAAAACAGTTAGGTTTTTAATTCACCATGAAAGGGGTGATTTTTGAGCTTGAAGATGTATGATTTATGAGTGTAATTATGTGATTTTTGGGATAATATTAAGACCTGCACATGCATACTTAAAATCACTAAATTATACAGTAATAAAGTGTTTTGACTAAAAATATCAAGTCTTGATGTTTTAAGATGATTATGGTAAAGTTGAACGCAAAACTATGTGGTTAAAACGCACATTTCGGCAAGTTTCATAACGATTTTTGAATCCGATTTTATATCAGGTTGTAAAAGGGTATTTTTGAGATAAAAACATATGTTTAAGTATATAATTGAAATCCTACATGATTTGGTTAAACACAATTTTAAGAAACTGCCGAAATACCGTTTAAAACTGAGGATTTGACGAACTAAATGTCTTGTATGTTAAAATGTTAAAAGATTGGATAATTTGAGTAGGATACTTATCCATGATGAAAATGTGATGCATGGATTTTAAACTTGTAAAATAATACTTGTGTCATGCTTGAAAAACTAAAACTATTATCGAGTTGGTTTGAAAAATGCGAAAACTGAGTAAAATACGCAAAGTATAAGAATATGTGCATGACTATATGTGATTTGTGTTTTATGTATATATGTTGTAGTATGCAAATAAACATGAAATTAAGGTGCTAAGTTTTTGGTGTACAAATAATAATATAACAGACTAAGACGAGGTATGATAACCAACGAGTCGTGTTTTAAAACGAGTATTTTTAAAATAAATACTTTTCTAACCATTAAATTTTTATGGAAAAATGTTGTGTGAAAGTCTAAGTTGGTGAAAAACTTAGGAAACATTAAATAGATCGGCCATTGACATGACTTATATAAATAGGAATCAAGTTAACAGATTACCGACTTTTGGATCACAAGGTGAGTATATCTTTCCCCCTTTTCATTTTACTTTTGGGGCTACTCATGTACTTACTATCAAGTTTCTATTTCATTTTACTAAAATAGCAATTCTTATATGTGTTTGTTTGTGTCATTACGTGTATCTATGACTTGTTAAATCATTAACCGTTGCGGCCTAGCATTGCAATGAATAGATCTATGGTAGATACCCTTGTGACTCTGTTGTGAGTCCTTGTCATTGCTATGTATTTCATTACTACTAGCGCATACTATATATATCTTCTTTCCTTTCACAGGGTTGACTTGACCCGGATACCAATTACTACATTTTGCAAACACTATGTTACATATGAATTGCTAAGTTTTACCTTACTATATATATCAAACGGATGTACTCATCAATACATTATATGTGTTGACAAATTATTTTGTACATGTTTCAGGTGACGTTTGATCTTACATGCTTTCACGCTTAGGCTGGACCTAATGCCTAAATAAAAGAATGAATATTTATTTATCTATGTTTGAGATTTCTATTAAGAGTACCCGGAGTGGGGGGCAGGAAGGGCAGGGGGAACACCGCCGCCACCCCGACGTGGAAGGGGCATGAAGGAGGGAGCGGGGAGATTCCAACAGGCGTGAATACATTATATGTGTTGACAAATTATTTTGTACATGTTTCAGGTGACGTTTGATCTTACATGCTTTCACGCTTAGGCTGGACCTAATGCCTAAATAAAAGAATGAATATTTATTTATCTATGTTTGAGATTTCTATTAAGAGTACCCGGAGTGGGGGGCGGGAAGGGCAGGGGGGAACACCGCCGCCACCCCGACATGGAAGGGGCATGAAGGAGGGAGCGGGGAGATTCCAACAGGCGTGGGGCACTTTGGAGGGGGTGAGGTGGCACTTTATTATTGGCTGATTTTTTTTTAAACTTTAACCCACACATAATAATAATATTAATAATAATAATAATAATAATAATAATAATAATAATAATAATAATATTCCTTCCCCCCTCCCACTCCCCACAATTTTCATCCCCTCCACGTGGGACCCAAAAGTGCCATATGACGCTTCATCCCCCCCCCCCCCACTCCGGATAGTCTAAGACTTTTGTATTTCCTTTTGGATAATGAAAGTTTTGTTTGCTATTAATATTTACAATCTAGTCCATGTGCTATTGAACAATCGTCACTACGTGACACCTCGATTTTCCGCTATCGGTTGGGGTGTTATAGCACGGGTTAGTGTTGCCAGCCCTAGATGAGACCACAGATAATTGTTAAAGTTATTACTACAAATAATTGTGAAGTTAATTGTATAACATCGGTTGTTAACGATACATAGTAACGTATAAACTTAAATAATGAATACTCTTGTGATAAATTTTTTTTTTTAATGTAATATTTTTTTCTCATTAAAACAAAATACGAAAATTACATCATAATAGAGGTAGACGGGCAACAAGCTGCGCCGCCACCCCTTTTTGGATTGCAAACCCTAGTCTACTAAAGACAAATCCTTGCCCCCCTGGGGATGAAACATTGCTGTGGACAACCCGTTGGACCCTGGTCAAGAAACGAATAGCTTCTGGCGCAGGGAGCCAAAGGTGTCGAAGGCCAGAGGGATAAAGACATGTTGGTTATCTGCACAAGCTTTAGCGTGTTTATCTACTTTCTTTGATTCCGCTTTTTTTGAAGCTTGCCCAGCTACGAACCCTGCTTCCCTTAACCCAACCAGCGGAGATACCCCAGTGAGGTCCACACAGGCATGTTTCCCCCTCTCCCAACCAAAGACAAGCAGGTCTGCGGGTCGCAGGGTGGATCTCCCTTCCGTGGGGTCTGTGAGGAAGTTTACAGGGGCCTCCTTTTTGGCAGAGATCCCCGATCTTCTCAGGATATCCCACAAAACGTCCCTCACCCAGTCATGCCGATATTTGAAACCAGGGAGCTCCTTGCAATGAATTGCATGCTCCCCGTATTTATCCATGCAAGTTTTACGGCAGATGGAGCATGTTTCATCTTCCGGGTACATAGGGATCATCAATCGGTACTTGAGTATAGCCCTGTACTCAAGTACCTCATAGCAATGTGACACCGCTATTTGTTGCCTGTCTACCTATCATTCTATTGTAAATTTTATCTTTCATGTTTGTGGTTGGATCTTTATATGATCTTGTTTCCCGTAATGTTTTTATAATTGAATTGTCCTATTGAGAACCAGCTATAATTGTCCCTGTTTGAACCATCGTGGTACATTTCAACCGTTCAGATCGATTTTTTTTAATCCAAAGTCTCATCCTTTGATTTATTTATTACTTTAATCTTCATACTTCGCTTATTAAGATTTCATAGTTGTAAATGTAGTTGTATCACACCAATAATAATTATTTTTTTACTTTATTTTAAGTTCGTTATATATATGAATAAAATTAAGTTTAAGTTAATTAACTAGGGTAAAGGGCGGGTTCAAAGAGTGATCTAGTTATAAAAACATTGATACTCATAACACAAAGATTGTATAAAAATAAATAACTTAAAGGGGTTTAAGTTGTTCTTTTCACACCACAAGTATCACTTTTAACAAACTAAATACTCTTAAAGGGTGTAAAGTAAAACGTTTCAAGATCCGACCGTTGGAAGCAAAATTTAAAATACCCAAAGCAACGCTCCTGTTCTCATCTACCGTTATTGTTCATCTCCCTCAATCAATACCATTCACTCTTTCTCTCTCTACTCTCTCTCTAGAAATATTTAATGGCGGACGAAACCACCAACGACCCAGCAACCATCAACACATCAATCATGGTTCCCTTATCGAAATCGCTCCACCCGCTTCACGAAATCGCCATGACTCCAACCCACAAGCTCCTCTTAAAACAATGGCTCAAAGAAGAAGAACTTATTCTCAACCGTATCGCGCTAAAAGAAACCCAAATCGATTCAGTCCGAAAGGAACTGACCCATCTCTACTGTTTCTTCTTCCTCTTCCACTCAATTTCCCTTGTCCTACTTTTTAGTAGTGCATCTTCATCTTCTGTGTATGGGGGATCATGTAAACCGATCATGGATACCGTCGATTTGTTCGCTGCTTTGTTCGCTTGGGCTGATTTGGGCGGTTCGGTATAAAACGGATACTGAGTCACATTTGGAGAAGCTTTTGGAGAGGGAAAAGGAAGATGGGAAGTTGTTAGGGAAATGTGTTGAGGAATTGAAGAAAAAAGGGTTGGAATTTGATTTGTTGAAGGAGGTAGACGCGCTACGAAGGGCGAAGAGTTTGCGGGTTGAAGGGAAAGCGGTTAGGAAGTGGTCTTCAAGGATTTTGTTACTATGTTTTTTGTTACTGTTTCTTGTTTTGTTCTTGGTCTTACTAGGATTATTCTGTGCAACTGATGGGTGGTGTTGGAATTGGACAGAAACTGTTGGTTTCTGATTTGGCAGCTTATGTTTTTGTTGGATACTTTACTTGAATATCAAAATTGTTTGTTCTCAGTATCAGATTCAGATATATAATAAAGAATGTTATGGTTTTAGTTGTTTGTTTTTGCATTTTGAGTTTTGATTTTGTTTGATGAAATTATGTGTCGAAAGCACTAGGGGCGATTCTTTTAAGGGGCGGGGAAGGGCGGCCGACCCCCCCCTCGAATTTCGCTCAGAAGTTCCGATTATATAGTATTCGTATAGAAATTTTTTGGTATATAAGGTTTCAACCCCCCGAAACGACTTCCGACCCCCCGAAGTTTCGGGTCAAGATTCGCCACTAGAAAGCACTCTGTGCGATCATGGGTGTGGGTGGCCTTTTGTACGTGTTGAAAGCGTGTATTTGCTTTGTTGGCCGTTAAAAACAAGTATGTGTTGACAGAAACTGTTAAGACACAGACTTTGGAGCTGAAGTTTGACCCAAGTCACTTTTCATCCAAAAAAAAAATAATTTTTGTACAAAACTTATATTATTCCAACAATGATCTCAGTTTTATGTAAGGTCTTATGCATTGTAATACAATTTAGGTGACTTTCCACAAAATTCTTGAATAAAAAGATTAAGATCTTATCTGTTTGATCCGTTTGAGAACCCAAATCAACGCGCTAGTACATGGTTCAAAATGCCATATCTACTGTTTGAAAGGTTATAAATATTTTTCAAAAGAGCAGATTTCATGTTGGTCCGAGTAAGGGGTTACTGTTTGACTTTTGAAGTCAAACAGTATTCAACTTCAAACTTGCTACAAATTCCAATTAACAGACCTGTAGGGCTGTAGATAAATGTCAAAGATGCCCCTTCCATGGCTTCTCCAGGTAGGTTCATCTTCTATTTGTAATTCAGCAAACTGAAGGTTAACAGTGTAGTTACCGTTCTACATGTTGGCTCGTTAATTGTTTGACCCGGGCCCAAAGAAATAATTTACAAATTGGACCGGATTTGCTTATGGGTTGGAGTTGGAATCAAAATCGCTTGGAGATAAAGATCGAAGTCATTGTCGGTTGAGAAGATAAGTCAAACGTCAATAGTTTGAATTAGTTTAGTTGTTTTATATATTTTTTATTCTTATCTTTTAGCTTTCCTTTTATCATAGTCAAATAGGATTCTTTTAGTATATAAGGTAGGATTCTGTTTTGTTTTTTTCATAGACTTCGATAGTTCCTTTTGTTTTGCATTGGTTTGTTTTGTTTGAAGTCCATTGTCTTTTGATAATAAACGTGTCTTTGGTTTTGAGTTTTGGATTAGTTTGTTTTGCTTTGATAAATAATAAAAGAGTCGTGTGATATTGTTTATCACAGATCGCTTGTGTTCGAGTTTGTTTATTTTCTTTTGCAACCCAATTGAAACTTTCACTACAGTCCTAACCATGGTCACCAGTACATCATAGAAGGATTTACAGATGCTGACTATGATAGAGACCCCACAAGTAGGCGATCTACTAACTTTAGTGTGTTTTTTGTTGGGGGCAATCTTGTGTCATGGAAGAGTAAGAAGTAGATTGTTGTATCTCGATCAAGTGTGGAAACAATGCACTTGGATATGACACAGACTACTCGTAAAGTCATTTAGATTTGTAATCTGCTATGTGAGACCGGGTTTAAACAAATGAATCTTTGGTGTGATAATGAGGCAGCTATTCGCATTGTGAGTAACCCGGTATTCCATGAAAGAAACGAACACACTGATATAGATTGTCACTTCACTCGGAGAAGCTTGAAGACGGGGACAGTCACTACCCCTCATGTCAGAACTAGAAATTATTTTAGCCTATGTATTCACCAAAGCCTTACCCAAAATTCGGATTTGCCACATTTGTAACAACTAAGAATAGTACACACAAGCCAAACAGTAGAGCTTCATGTCAAAATATTTTCTCAAGAATAGTTTGCAGACAAGAAATTCAACAATAGTTTTCACTTTGATTATCATTTATGATACATTTGTCAACTATCGTCATAATCACCAACCTTCTCAAACGATATCATGAAGTATCGGTCTGGTAGCATTGTTAAGTGAGCTTTGTGAAACAGTGTAGTGACTTGCATTTGGCATAGAATCTGTAGCTGAAGTTGGAAGAGCACTTCTAAATGTTGGATCATATGTAACCGATTGTGGATATCGTTGGTTTGTACATTGCTTTGTTCGCTCGGGCTGATCTGGGCAGTTCGTTATAAAAACTTATACTGAGTCACATTTGGAGAGGGAAAAGTTATTAAAATAATAAGTCTAAACTTATCTTCTATTTTCCATGTTTATCTAGAACTCATATTCAAACTTGATAAGGATTAATCCAACAAATGTTTTATTAACAATCTCAAATGATATCATGAACTATGAAGTATGAAGTATGGGTCTGGTAGGATAGTCAGGTGAACTTGGTGAAACAGTGGAGTGACTTGTAATATTTGGCACAGAATATGTAGCTGAAGCTAGACGATCACTTGTAAAGGTTGTAACATCTTTAAAATCAAAGAGAGTCAAATACCCTGGCCGCGTAATAACAGCTCTTGTTTCCATGTCTCCTGAAAGCATTGCCACCACTCGGGACATTGGTGGTCTCTGAGCCGGTGAGGTTTGGGTGCATAAAAGGGCGATTCTCGTCACTCTTTTCACTTCATTCTCATCAAATTCAGACAGTTGTTTATCCACCAACTCAACTTCAGTATTAGCTTCATGTAGGTTCCATGCCTAAATCATACCAAAGGAATAACTAATACACATCATGAAAAAAAAAAAAAAAAAAACCAATATATTCTCAAAGAAAAAGCCATTCAACCAAATTTATATGACAGAAAGTCACTAAACTAATATTTCTATAATATAGTCACCAAATTTGTCTACATTTGAAACTAGGGACTTTAAGAGTTAATACTCATGATTTTTTTTTAAATCTCAAGACTTTTTAGTGAAAAATAAGAATGTGTATTTTTTATGGTATTAACCCATTTAAATATTCTATGATTAAAAAATTTATAAAGAAGAATGAAGAAAAAGACTAAAGATGTCCACCCGTTCAAGAAGATATATTTGCTCATCTTCCAAAGTTGGATCAGAGTTACGCCTTCCACTAATAATCTCTAGAGCTACAACTCCAAACCCAAACACATCGGCTTTTTCTGTAAGGTGTCCACGCAATGCATACTCAGGTGCCAAATACCCACTACAAAAATACATACAAAATCATCACAACTTCAAGAATGTTACACATATATAAAATATAAAATCTTACAATGTGCCTGCAACACGAGTACTAATATGTGTTTTCTTGTCATCATAAAGTTTGGCCAAACCAAAATCTGAGATCTTAGGGTTGAGATCAGAATCAAGTAAAACATTGCTAGCTTTAACATCTCGGTGTATAATCCTTATTCGAGACTCCTCATGCAGATATGCAAGACCACGTGCTATCCCAAGGCATATTTCAAACCGGTAGCCCAATTAAGCGATAGCCTGTTGTCTCCTGCATCATAGACCCAAATGCAACATTATAGTTTTATACTCTACGACTCATGTGTTAAAACTATATTTATGATATATAATGTGATATAACTTTACCGAATAGTGCTTGATCAAGGCTGTTGTTCTCAAGATACTCGTAAACAAGAAGTCGTTTGTCTCCTTCAATGCAGCATCCGTACAATTTCACAAGGTTGCGGTGTTGGACAGCGGATATGGTTGAAATTTCAGCAATAAACTGAGCCTTGCCATGGTGGGAGGCTACAGAGAGTTGTTTTACCGCTATTACTCTATCATCATCTAGTGTTCCCGTTTAAAATCAAAAGGATATTAAGAACCAATCATGTTTAAGTATGAATCTAAGAAAAAATAATGGATTGTTAATGAAAAGTATAAACCACCTTGTAAACGGCTCCAAAGCCTCCCTCACCAAGCTTATTTGCAGGACTAAAATCATCAGTTGCATCTCTTAGGTCTACATAACTAAAGATATCTGGCTTGGCGTCAATTTCCAATAACTCTGTAAATCAGCAAAAGCATGTAAGTAGAAGTAGTAAAATCGGTGAGTTGAGTTATTTGTGTTGGTCAAAACTACTGGGTTAAAACGACCTTTTGTACAATTAATTTTTCATATAGGATTGTACAAAAAGTACATTATTCCAACAATAATTATTAGATTAGGGTTTATTAGTGTTAGCGCATGGGCCCACTTTAGATATCTAGGGTTTGTTATGATATCTATATATTGTAACTCAATCACTCAGTAATAATCAATTCAGTATTTCTATTATCTTACAATAATCTTACTCTTAAAATGTTTTACGTATGAAATTTTGTATTTTAATATACTTTGGGTGACTTCTAAGTTCTACTTGTTACAGCCTGTTTCTTTTTATAAGTTTGTTTTACCCATTTTGACTATTAGAGAACATAAACCAGATCAACCCATCCAAAAGTAAATGTGTTGAAGTTGCATCTACTCCTAGTAAATTCTATAATTATATGGAGTTAGTTGAGTATGATTGTTTTCAGAATATTACACATCCAATACCAATTATGCAACCGTAAAAGAAATGTGCCGTACAGTTGGGTACACATGCAAATGGAAAACATTTTCATCTATATCATATCAAAATTCCAGGAAATACCTTCATAGTTGTAAGAGGTATCATGTTTTTTCCTCCGCCGATGAAAAATATACAAGGCTAATAATGATAGAAAGCTAACAACTGCTGTAGGAACCACAATCCCAACAATTAAACCGGTCATATCCTTCTTCTTCTTCTTTGTGGAAGGTGGGATGCTGCTCAGACTGGGGCTGAAATCTGTACAAAAATAAATAAGGGTTACTAGCTGTTAACTATCAAGAACTCAAAGTTAAGCAACCGAGTTCAAGAAAGAAGTTTAGTACTTGGGGTGGTACTGATTGCTGATATTAGAGGCCCAAAACTACCTTGCCTTGGTACACAACAAGTCCCTTTTCCAGACCAGAATAGATGTATTTCAAGGTAGTTATTGGAAACCTGAACTGTTGCTTGCCCTGAAACAGGTCTAAAGGAGTCCCCTCCTGCTGCCCTTTTTATATCAAAATCTGGAAACACCATGTTTCCCTGAAAGAAACAGGATTTTGATGAACTTATAATAGAAATTGAACAAATCAATAACACCATACTTCATACTAGAGGTGGAAAGAGGAGTGAGTCAGCAGGTTGGGCAATGGGTTGAAACGGGTCACTCTTGATATGGGTCAAAACAGGCCATGTTGTGCTGGTTTGAGTCGTTTGACCCGTTTACCTTTTCTTATAATGATTGATGTAAGGGTAATATTTAAGGTTTATGTATCATGTTATATAGTTCTCGGGTTTGGTTGCGTGTAACCAGAACTCAGAGTTTCCGGATGGGCTTGGTATGGGGTTAGGTCATGTTGGCCGTAAATGATTAGCCTAGTATATAAGTAAAGGTTTTATTCATTATCTAGGTTAGCTGTTCTCTTTGAAAAACTCTCCCTAGTATTAGATGGTTCATGTGATATTCAATCGTATGCTTTTGAGTTTATTCGTTTTTGTTCTTGAATCGATACAATCAATTGTTTCGACCAATTGGTTGTAGTTTATGATATCATGTGTTTGATCGTTTGGGACTTACAACTGATTCTTTGATAATTTAGGAGGTTGTATGAACTAAGAATAAGGTTTGGATAACTTTCAATCCTTTCTATCTGTTCCCCCTTTAGCTAATTTTTTAGTCTGACCATATTTGAGATTAATACCAACCCAATCAACCAATTCATTGGTAAACGGGACAAAATGTCATATCTACTTTAGGGAAGTCATCCATGAATTCCATAGGTAACAGTTCTTTGTGTTCTTGTACTTGACTTTTGAGGCCAAAGTACAAAATTCAACTTCAAAGTACAATATAACGTCGTTTAGGCAGCGAATCATGCATTCATATTTCCTACTTTGTTGGGAGGTGTGTTAAAGAATTATAACACCAGAAACGAATGTAATCAAATCAAGAAACAATCAAGAACAATTTCTTATTAATGGAATGAAAAACAAAGGAAAACGATTACAGATCAATTGATGATTAGGAGCTTATATAGAACTCAAGCCCTAATTCCTCAATTTTGTAGTTAAAAGAATTAACCAACTATTATCAGGACTAACACTCCAACTATCAGACTTAGACACTAATACCCCCTGACAATTACATCTTTAGTCCTCAGAATTACAGGACATGAGCATTTCATACTAGAACTTTAAAATGATATTATAAAGCCATGTTGACCATCATTGACTTGAGAATTCACCATTAATCCAACATCTCCACCTTGAATCTCAAGTCATCCAACATCCAATTCCTCCAAACACAACCCAAACTTACCAACAGGCAAAGCCTTTGTAAGCATATCAACAGCATTGTAAGCATATCAGCAGCATTATCTTAAGTGTTGATCTGCATAATTTCAACTTCATTATTCTTCACAACATCTCTGATAAAATACAGCTTAACCTTAATGTGCTAAGTCCTTTCATGAAACACATTATTCTCGGATAACTCTATAGCCCCTTGATTGTCACACATAATCAAGGCATTATCAACATTAACTCCCAATTCAGACACAAAGCCCTTCAGCCATAAAGCTTCTTTAACTGCTTCAGTGAGGGCAATATACTTAGTCTCAGTGCTAGACAAAGCCACCACATGTTGTAGTACAGCTTTCCAACTAACCACACTACCAAGAACTTTAAACACATATCCTGTTAAAGATCTACCTTTATCCAGATCTTTAGCATAGTCTGAATCAACAAATCCGTGAATTACCCTTCTATCATGATCATTGTTACCAAAAATCAAACCAACAGAAGTTGTCCCCTTTAAATACCTCACCAACCATTTAGCAGCCTCCCAATGTAATTTCCCAGGGTTAGAAAGATATCTACTTACCAAACTGACCCCATAACCAATATCTGGTCTGGTACAGACCATAAGATACATCAAACTGCCAACTAAACTAGCATAAGGAATCTTACTCATGAATTCAACTTCTGCATCAGTCTTAGGTGAATCCTATTTTGAAAGCTTAGAGTGTTGAGCCATAGGAGTTGAGACCTTCTTACAATCATTCATATTAAAGTTATTAATAACCTTCAATATGTATGATTCTTGTGACAGCATCAAAATCCCTTGACTCAAGTCCCTTTTGATCTCCATTCCTAAGATCTTCTTTGCCTCTCCCAACTCCTTCATATCAAATTCACTCTTCAACATATCTTTCACAGCTTTTAATTCTTCCTTGTCCTTGCATGCTATAAGCATATTATCAACATATAGCAACAAGTATACATATTCACCCTCCCTGTGTTCTTTCCAGTATACACAGGAATCATACAAGCTTCTATTGAACCCATTAGCCACCATGTGTTCATCAAATCTCTTATACCACTATATGGGTGCCTGTTTTAACCAATACAGTAATTTATGCAACAAACATACCATATCTTCTCTGCCCTTCTCTTCAAAACCTAAAGGTTGACTCATGTAAATCTTTTCTTCTAAGTTTCCATGAAGAAAAGCTGTCTTCACATCTAACTGTTCAAGTTCAAAGTCAAACCTGGCAGTTAATGACAATGACACCCTTATTGAGGTATGCTTTACCATAGGAGAAAAGATCTCATTGTAATCCAATCCTTTTCTCTGTGGAAATCCCTTTGCCACCAACCTAGCCTTGTATCTAGGTTTTTCCACCCCTTCAATGCCTTCTTTCAACTTATATATCACTTACATGGTATAACTTTCTGTCCTTTTGGTTTTTCTACCGAACACCATGTCTTATTTTGTTTTAACGAGCTCATTACATCTTTCATGGCTTCTAACCATCTTTCAGCCTCCTTTGAACTCATTGCTTCATTGAAGGTTAAGGGCTCAGTAGTGCTTTCCATCTCAGCAGCCATGAATACCACTGCTGATACATCATCATATGTCCTGTACCTTGTAGGCTTAACAATGTCCCTTCTTACCCTGTCCCTAGCCAAACTGTAATCAGAAAGATCACCATGACTTGAACTAGGACCAGGTTCTTGAAGATACCGATGAATTCTTTTAACTTCATACCGGTGATCTTCTGTTAGACAGTTCATGAACTGGCACATTTTGTTAAGTGCAAATGTGATATCCGGGCAGGATAATGTGACGTACTAAAGGGCATCAACCACCTCCTGCAGTATTTAACTAATTTTCAAAAGGTGGACAATTGCTAAGAGCTAAGGTGGCAGCGGTGGTCACAGGGGAGGAAACTTGTTTGGCATGTATTAGATTTTGTCTTAGGATCTTAGTGTTGGTTTCAGGCCCCTACTCTACACTCTCAATACACTCACGTTAGTACACTGTATGTATGTAAAGTAGGAGAAGCTATATGAATGAAAAGGTTCTGTGTATTATCAACAAAAGAATACAAAGCTATTTATAGCCTACATGGACAATAAGTGGAATATTAAAAAACAGTAAAAAACTTATTCTTGACCCACTAACGTAAACTTGCAATGGTCTTCACTTGCAACGGCCTACTTCCAATAAATTCGGTCAAAGCCTTTTACCAAGTGTCCATGCATTTCCAGCCATGCAAATGTTTTGCTTAGTTGATGCAAATCTAACATAACCCCTTGGCATGCGACCGTATATAAACCCGTATACGGCTTGATTGACTTGGACCGCTAACCGTTCCCGCAACTCGGTAACGTGTTATCCAGCGACCCATAAACACTTGACACGTGTGATCCGTAAACGAACCCGATTATTCCAACACTTAGATCTATATTCTATTTAGGTGGGCTATGCGTGTTATTGCTTGCATGTGTGTCTATATGTGTTGTTATCTATCACTATTATATGTTTATTTGTTTGATAGCATATTGAGTATATTGTTAGTATACTACCTTTTTTCTATTGTCTTATTAATAACTATATGCATATGTTTGTTTTATTTGCCCCTTATGTATAGATATGGTTTTGGATCCCAGGGTCTCACTAGAAGCAGCTTCTTTATCCTTTTGGGATAGAGGTAAGGCATGTCAACATCTCACCCTCCCCATACCTTAACGTTAGCTTGTCTATAGGTTGGATTATACTGGGCAAGGTGGTTGTTGATGTTGTAAAACCAGGGGGGGTTGCCTTAGGTACATGGTTTCATGCAAATCACCATGTGAAAAAGTGTTTTGCACATCAAGTTGACGAAGAGTCTGTTTTCGTGTTACAGTAAGTAAAAGAACCACATGAATGGTGGTAGACTTAACTACAATGGCTAATGATTCAATCCTTGGTTGTTAATTTATTCCTTTTGCAACCAAACGAGCTTTGTAACATTTAATAGCACATGTTTAATCTTGTTTAAGCATGTACATCTATTTGCAATCAACGACATTAGCATTAGAGATAAAACGAACCAAAGTCCATGTATCAGTTCTCACTAGAGTCGAGTATTCCTCAGCCATGGCATGTCACCACTAGGTTTGCCATTTTATACTTCGAATTATTTTACTTTGCACCATCCGATATCATTCATTGCAATATGTGGACATCACCCCTAAGGCCACAAGGGGTGGTAACAATTCTATCACATTCATCACACTATCACACATTCACACCCAATCAGATTCTGCCGCCTCATTTTATCACATTCTATCACTAAACCTATGCGGCGGTGTTCACATTCTATCACATTTCATCACTAAACTTTTTTTTTAAATATATAAAAACATTATATTAAATAAAAAACATTATATTAAATAAAAAACATTACATTAAGTAAAAAAACATTACATTAAATAAAAAAAATTAAGTGAGCGGTGGGTAAGGGTCCTGAAACTCGATATCTAAACCACCCACATGTTCCGTTAGATCAAATCGAAGCTGATAGTGGGTTTGTTCATTCCGAAACTCCAAAAGAACATCATGGGGAACGTTTGCTGGTATATCCGTATCCATAACGTAATCCGGAGATATTCTGTACCCTTCTTCCTTTATGATCATGTTGTGCAATATGACACGCGTACACAACAATCCTTATTTTCGCTTGATCAACCAAACGCACCGGGCGATCTACTATGCGCCATTTACCTTTCAATACACCAAACGCCTGTTCAACGTCTTTTCTCGCAGATTCCTGTAGCTTCTTAAACAACATTTCTTTTTCGATTGTCGGAAACAAGTAAGCTTTCACAAAAACTAACCAAGCAGGGTAGATGCCATCAACAAGATAGAAGTCACGTCTATATTGTCCTCCGTTCACCGTAAACGGACACGTCGGGGCGGTTCCTTGTATCTCTGTATCGAAAAGCGGTGATTGATATAGAACATTGATGTCGTTGTTTGAGCCGTAGGGACCAAAGTACGCATGCCAAATCCATAAATCATTCGACGCAACGGCTTCGAGCATTATCGTCGGTTTTTTATGGTCACCTCTCATAAACTGACCTCGCAAACCCTTCGGGCAACTTCTCCATTCGATGTGGGTACAGTCGATGCTACCGACCATACCGGGAAAATGTCATCTAGCTTCGAGTTCGGCGAACAAACGTGTAATGTCGTGTCTAGTCGGTCTTCGAAGATACTCTTTACCATATAAATCAATAATAGCATTGCAAAAATAGTGAAGAGACTTGCTTGAAATTCTACTAGACATATTAAAATATTCATCATATTCATCAGGAACGTTACCGGTAGCAAGTTGACGAATCACGGATGTGCATTTTTGTATCGCCGTAAAACTCCTTTTCCCCCTAGCATCATACCCTACTTGAAACCATTCAAACTTAGCTTCGATGTCCCCGACAATCTTTAAAAAAAAATTCCTTTGATAAACGAAATCGATTTTTAAACACCTCGTCGTTTTACTTTGGGTTTTCTACAAAGTAATCATTCATCAAAACGTCACTTGCCCCCCACCGATCACGCTGCACCATTCTTTTCTTTGGACGTTTCGTATTTTGATGTTGTGTCGCCTCGCAAACCATTGCAAAAAATTCCATCGAAGAACCCGACGAGTCGGAAGAACTAGACGAGTCGAGTGGACACGAGGGGGCTTCCATTTAATATATATATTTTCGTTCACCACCAGCTTTTGGTACGAGGTACGGAAGATCAACGATTAAGAAGATTCACTCAGATCTGGGGCAGAACATGCGCCAGCCACACGGCGACACGTGTTAGAGTCAGTCCAACTACTGCTGACATGAACAACGACTTGACTGCTCCCATGCTTCCACCCTGCTACTGTCTACAGTGCTCAGAAGACATGCTTACCTGCTGTCAGACGTCACGTTAGACGCCAGCAGGTAAGTTAACCATGCTGTGTCAGATCAGCATGCCGCTGGCGCCCCATCAGAGGGCGCCATGTGTCCATCTTGGCAGAGCTGGTCAACCGCCCATGACATCAGCAAGTATGGTCCATTATTTCCCCTCCATTTTACTTGGCCGGTCACCTCAAGCCCAGGTTGAAGCCCAGATCAGGGATAACTCTCGTGGGCCATTTCATTCGGCCCACGACATCTCCTATAAATAGAGGACATCAACTCCTTTGCAAAGGATCCGAAATTCCTTACTTGTACTCAAGAGCTAGATTAGCAATATTTCTTGTAACACTTTGTACACTCCAAAGTAATAGACAATCGGCTCTTGACAGTGGACGTAGGTCATTAACGACCGAACCACTTACATCCTCGTGTTCTTACTTTCAACACACACATACTCCCTCATTTCACGGTTCGGGTTTAACTAACGGTGTGGGTAAAGGGTAACTCTTGGGTAAACAAAGGTATTTAACCACACGGTGATTAGTCATAATCACCGTAATACTTATTGTTTCTTCACCACCCCCTCCAACCTACCTCCATACATTGGCGCCACCCTCGTATATATCCACCCATCACTTCTATTCCAAGTGAATCACCTTAACCCAGCCTAACCACACCACAAATGCACCTGCCTAAATCTAGCCACAACCTGACCCACCAACACTAACTGCCCTACTTCAAACTCCCTTTCACCACCAAGACCTTAAAGCATTCACCCAATGATCACTTGTACACTAGAATACAAGATGGCACCATCAAGCAAATCTTCCCATTCACCTTGGATACATCCACCACCGTACCTATCTTATCTCTACCCAATCCCATTTAGTTACCCTCTTAGATCGAAATTGGCAGGTTGCCATCACTGATGACTTTAAACCCTAATAGCATAAGCCAATGCTTTAGACTAGAGTGATTGTCACATATGAAACTATAACCCCAATCTTATGTGGTCGAAAGAAATCTTGGAATGAAGTGTCACACTCAGGATGGTCGACCAAGACTGCTTCCTTAGCTGCCAAAAATTAAAGGCTCCAAGTAAAGTAAATGAGTTAGGAGACCATGCAATTCGAGGATCTAATTAGTCTTCACGGGTAGTGGTTCTTTTCATTTGCTATGGAAGGACTAAGTAGCGCCTTTAGTTCGAAAAGTGGATCAGTTTAGGGAAGTAAATTACTTGGAGGTTTACTTGCTTTCCAGCTAGAAAAGTGGAACACCCTTGGCGACCTTTGAAATGCTTAAACTGAAGAAAAAAAATTGGGCATTCAACTGGTGCCCGAATCATAGCCAAACCCTTAACCTCTGAAAAAGAATAATTTGGAAAGAAAGCAGTCCGACGGTCCGTAGAATGATTGACAATGCTAATGGCCGGAAAGTTGTGCAGTGGTGCTAGTATTCTCTAAGGATGTTTTATGGTGCTATCTTATCATCTCTAGTTTATGGGCCTATCATTCTATGAAGAGATTGGGCTTTAACTTGCTATAGTATCAAGAAAAGGTTATTTGTATGCCACCATGATTACCTTTAAGAATTTAGTAGCGGATTCTAACCAAGCATTGGTACCCGTTGTATATGTTGAGCTAGTAAGCCCAAAGGGAAGATGTCATTGCTGCTACCGCTACGTGGACTTCTTAGTATTCTCTAAGGCCAGGTGATGGTATGTAAGAGTAGATACTAGAGAGAACAGAGTATGACATAACCAGAAAGTATGTGATATCATATTAGCTAACACATGTGACTCTAGAACAAAAGAATTATACTCTCTCTTCCCACGTATTGGCGGGGAAAACTATTCTAGCATAAGCATGGACTGACTATATATCGAGAGTCACTGTCAATTTAGAGCAATCAGTTGCATTAAACATCAGCAAGATGTATTTGAAACAAACCTGCATGTAAATGTCAAAGACACGCCTGCCGGTACTTCTCCAAGTGGGACCGTCTTCTATCTGTAGTTCTGCAAAGTGGAGGGTCACTGTGTAGTTACCATTTTCCAGCCCTAAACCATAGTATCTTAGTGATCCAGCAGACTGTCGTGCTGTATGGAAAAGTTCTGAATCTAAAGTATTTCTGAACCGGGATGATGGGGACCACCATGACTCATTGATGATGTTATTAAGTGGTTCTGAAATTAAAGTATTATTATTGAAGATCATCTGACCAACATTGCTAACACCCCACCTTCTTTCATAATTAACATAATATGTTGCTGCTCCCAACTCTTCATTCTCTTCCTCGTGAACAAACTGGTTATATATGATTCGAGGACCACCACAATTGATTCCAAAGTTACTATCTGTAATAATAATAATAATAATAATAATAATAATAATAATAATAATAATAATAATAATAATAATAATAATAATAATAATAATAATAATAATAAGTGTTTTGAAAAAAGAAAAAAAATTGAAACTCCAAGTTTTTTCCCTTACATCTTGGGGAGCCACTAGCACAAGGGAAATTCCTTTGGAGACACTCTAAACCAGAAGGCAAACCCCTGTTTTTTGAATCTCCAAAAGTGAAGCTGTTCATAACTAAGTTACTGTAAATTGCACACATCACAAATATGGCTTTAGTTCCAAGACCTATGCTTAAAACTGATTTCAAAGCATCAATATTTAGAAATTAATGATGCAACAACATCATCACTTACAGTTGTAAGTTTTCCTCATTGACCCAATAAGGAAGTGTTCCAGATAGTTCATTGTATGACACGTCACTGCATGAAGGAAACTATAAATAATTTACAAATGTATATGTATATATCATTTTCACCTTGATTAACTCCAAATGATTGTTGCAAATATGGAAACTCCAAATGCAGCAATGCATTTCACTTACATATTTTGGAGACTAGCGCTCTTTATATCAGGAAGGGTACCATTTAAGCTATTGTTTCCAAGAATCCTGAGAATGATGAAATAAAAATTAGAGTTTTGTTGTTATATTAGTGTCAACATCCATCCCCAATTATGTAATTCCAACATTGATACTTCTTGCCTCAATCACATGGAATATATTATTTTATCATAGATAGAGAATATGTGTTACAAGAAAGAGAGTTGACTCAAGTTGAACAACCCTCTTGGAATCTGTCCATTCAAATTGTTGAAACTCAAATCCCTGAGACGTATACACCAAAAGTTAGTACATGCAGTGAGACCAAATAGTTAGACTAGCGATAAAAAATAGGGTTACTGAATTTTATTACTCCCAACTATAAGGTATTATAGGGCTGGCAATTTAGACACGAACACGATAACACGACACAAACTACATGACCTTAACAGGTTTCGTGTCTAAACAGGTTAAAAACCTTTTAACATGTTAAATACCCGTTAAGACACGTTAATAATTTTATTTAAAAAAGTTATATAAGGTGTGCGGGTCTGCTTTATGCATATGCGGATTAAAGATCAAGAAACCATAATTTTCAATTTTCAAATCACAGAGTACGGACATATACACCGCTCAGTCATCACCCCTCTTCCTTCTCAACTCTACCGTCCTCGTTACCCGTCCGCCGTCCCCGTCCGCTGTCACCCATCACCCATCCTCCTCAACCCAGGCGCCGCTAGTCTTTCATTCATTGGTTTGTGGATATGTTTTTAGGGTTAATGTTTATAAACAAGTTCTTGTCATATCGTGTTAACATGTATAAACAATTTCGTGTTCGAGTTTGAAAAAAATGACACAATAAGTTATCGTGTTGGGTTCATCTTTACATGTTTTGTGTTCGTGTCTTAACAGGTCGTGTTTGACACGATATGCCAGTCCTAAGGTATTGGCCGCTGCCATTCCCAACTAAGACCTTCACCACCACCACTCCTTACTTAACACTTGGGGTTCTCCCGAACTAACCATGTACTAACCTGGTTAGTTTTTTATCCGACGTGTAATTTGTTTCTGATGTGGCGTTTTATCCTACGTGTGATGGTGATGTGTAAATAAAATTCATGTTTTTAATTTACATTTTATAAAATGATTAAAAATTACTAGAAAAAGTTCATACAACCCCCCCTCCCCCTTCCTTTTTTCGCTCTGCCTCCCCCAATTCTCCACCACCACATCTCCGTGACACCATCCAACCTACCCAGCTTCCCTGTCAACCACCATAAACAACCACCTTCATCTACACCGTCCACCACAATCATTACCATACTCCGATTAACCACAAAAGTATTGTTGCAAAACAAGGCCGAGTTGACCGATTATTCCCCGAGTACTCGCTCCAAGGTAGATCGCCGAGTTGGCCGACTACTTCGAGTACTCTCTGCATAGACCGATTTAACCTCCGAGTACTCCCCGATTAGGCCGAGTACTCGCTCCAGGGTAAGTCTCCAAGTACAAGCCCAAACCAAGTTTTGCAACACGTCACAAAAGTCACCTCCAACGAACCAAGAACCACCACTTTTTGACGAATGAGGATCTAGAGCGGTGGTTGTTGGTAAGGAAGGAACAAAATCCACCACTAGTTCCCTTATCCGTTTATGCTCACATAATCCACCAAGATTGCATCTTCAGCACGTGTCCATTGTGGTGGTTGCCTAGGATTCAATGGTGGTGGAGGGTGGAATGTTCACGATGGTTGGCAGCAGTGGTAGATAAAGGTGGTGATAGTGAGGAAGGCGAAGCCGGTAGAAAAACATGAAATAGGGTAAGTGGTAGGGGTGGGGGTGGGGGTAGATGATGGTTTTCTACGGTTGAAGATGGTGGGAGGTGGTGGTGGCAGGAGAAAAGGGGGAGGGGAGGAGGTTGAAGATGGTGGTGGGTGTTAGGGTTTATAATTGAGTGAAATTGGATTTTTAATTAAGATGGGATGGGTTTGGTTTTATAATTGGTCATTTGGTTGTCAGGTAGAAGAAGATGAAATGGGGTTTTTTTTTGCTCTATAGCCACGACATGTTGCCACGTTAGATAAAAAAAGCCACGTAGGATAAAAACTAACCAAGTTGGTACCTGGTTAGTTTGGCAGTTAGGTCTGTAAACTAACCAAACGGACACGAACAAAGGCATGTTTGTGTTTGTTCATTTAACTTTAACCAAACACGAACACATAATCGAACACATTTTTGTGTTCGTGTTCTTCCATTAAGAAATTTATCATGTTCATGTTTGTTTATGTTCGTTCGTTTGAAACCTAAACGAACAATTTATCATCATCACATCATCATCATCATACTCAGTTAATCCCACCAATAGCAAAAGCTAGGGTAGGGTCTGAGGAGAGTGAAATGTAGACAGCCTTACCTCTAACCCGTGGGAATAGAGAGGCTGCTTCCAGTGAGACCCCCGGCTCGAAAGTGGTTTTGTATCAAGCCTTGGACATAAGGCACATAACACTTAGCAATCGGGACAAACCCGACTAGTGTATATACCCATTTGTCTTTTAGCTATCAACGCCACCACATGATGCATGATTAACCGTCCGTCAATTTAACGTTATTTTCACGAAATTAGTAAAATAACGTTAATATTAGTGCAACTTTACTTTTGCCCCCCGAGGGCCACAGATATATACATTATATACGCAATGCCGTAAGGGGCTTTGAAACGAACAATTTATCAACGAACATAAACGGACGTTCACAAACATAATAAATATAAAATGATTTGTATTACTAAAAAAACCCAATTACTAATTGGTTATATTTATACAACTCCTAAAGCCCAATATTTGTCTGTCTGTCTATCTCTCTGTCTCTGTCTGCCTCTCTCTCTCTCTCTCTCTGTATCTCTCTTTCTCTCTGTTTGTCTCTCTATCTGTCTATATATATATGTATAGGGTGAGGTTTCGGTACAAAGGCCATATCTTGTGAGAAGTGTGAGAAGGATTAAAAATTGATATGTAGGCATAAATTTTTTAACTTAGTCATGATGTTTTCGATTGTTTTGCCTAGAAAAACACCAAACATAACAATTAAAAACCGAAAACAATGTATTTTAGGCTTAAAACACCATGCTAAGAACACTAAGTAGTGTGTTTTAGCTGTTTTTAAATTGAATGACTATAATACATTGCATTGTGTTTTAGATTGTTGTGTTTGGTGATTTTCAAGTTAAAACAACCTAAAACATCATTCCTAAATCCAAAACATGATGCCTACATGCCAATTTTTAATCCTTCTCCACTTCTCACGAAATATGTCCCTTGTATAGGAAAAGTCACGTTACATACATAATTACGTACCATAGATAGAATCATTACTACTTCATTACCAAAATTACATACCACATACATAAATCATTATAGTTCCATTATATACATAATCATTATAGTTTCATTACCAAAAATCATCTACCATAAACATAATCATTCAAAACTTTACATAACAATTTTTCATACGCCTAAAAAACGTAACATACAAAATTACGTACCATAGACAGAATCACTACTAGTTCATAACTAAAATCACGTACCAAAAAATACGTACCATAGACAAAATCACTACTAGTACATGATAAATTACGTAATGATAATTACGTAATGTTTTTGCATGTTCATGAAAGCATTACGTAATTATCATTACGTAATTATCATGCATTTCGCACGTTTTGGATTGTTTTGCTTAGATAAACATCAAACATAACAATTAATAACCGAAAACAATGTATTTTAGGCTTAAAACTTAAAACACTATGTCAAGAACATTTAAGCAGAGTGTTTTAAGTAATTACTAGAGTGTTTTATCTGTAATTTAAATTTAATGACTATATACATTGGATTGTGTTTTAAATTTTTGTATATTGTTGTGTTAAGTGTTTTTCAAGCCAAAACAACCCAAAACATCTTTGCAAAATAAAAAAACATGATGGTGACATGTCAATTCTTAATCCTTCTTACACTTCTCACACAAACTAATTTTCTTACAGGATCCTTTACCTATATATATATATAGGGGAAAGTTAATTTGAGAACATATATTTAATGCGAACATAAATGAACGAACACAACGTTTGTTCGTGTTCGTTCATTTAACTAAACAAACAAATTTTTTTGTTCGTGTTTGTTCATTTATTAAATAAATGAACTTCCCGCCAAACAAGTTCACGAATAATTCATGAAGGTTCGGTTCATTTACAGGCCTATTGGCAGTGCCAGAACAATTCAAGTGTTAAGTTAGGAGTGGTGGTGGTCAAGGTCTTAGTTGGGAGTGGCAACGGCAAAAAACCCAATAGTTGAGAGTAGTAAAATCAAATAACCCTAAAAATAAGATCTAAGATCTTTCCTTGAATAGTTTATATATTTATAAACTTCAATATCAATGTAGATTACTTACAGTAGGGATAAATTTTGATATTCTCCAATCTCAGTTGGAATAGGGCCAGATATCCTGTTATTCCTTATTACTCTGCAAAAAATGATCTCGTTATTGTTTTTTATCCAAGGTAGACTTAAGAAAGATTAAATATTTGCTCACAGAATAGTAAGGGACTTCTTATCCTTGATAAAATCTAAAGTTCCATTAGATAAACCACTTATCCTCCTGCAACACTCATGGAACCAAAGCAGCTAAATTTTAGAGGGTTTAAATAACAGGATCAAACAGCTTGCAAAGTACAATAATGGATTCTTAAGAGAAAAAAGACCTACAAGTCCTGCAAAGAGGTCAATCTAGAAAATGAAGGTGGTATTGAACCTTCAAAAGAATTCCCCTCAAACCTCCTATATGAACATCAAACTTGTAAATTACTATACAATTCCATCTCATATGTGACACCTTGAATATGCCATAGGAGTTAACTTACAATGACTCTAACTGTGTCCAATCCCCTATAAAGTCAGGTATCCTCCCAGTGAATTCATTATCAGAAGCCCATCTGATAGCACAAGAATTAGTGTCCATATTAAATTATGTGAATACTGATAATTAAAATAACAATAAAACATAAAGTGCTCCTTCCATTTAATGAAAATTGCAATTTTTGACTTGGTGCCTAATGCTTCGTCAAAATCCGACATCTTAAAAAAGAAGGGTTCTCAATTTTAATGGGATAGATGAAATACTACTTTATAGCATCATAAATAAAATGATAGATTCTCTTACACTGTAACCAGGTTCCGTAAACTAGCAAATGTAGAAGGTATTTCACCACCAATTCCAGAACTATCAATGTAACTGAACAAATAAAACATATGTAGATGATATAATATGTTCAATGGCACCGTGTGCACAACAACTTATCAAAGAACTCCAAACGTTCTTTCATCCGAATTTATCGAAGAACTAAGCAATTAAAAATCTAGAAGGTAATAGTTATGAATTATCTTACAGCTGTTCTAATCTTTGCAAATTTCCCAGTTCAGATGGCAGGGAACCATTGAAATTGTTTGTGCTAATTGCCCTGCAACATGAAATGTTACATTTCATTCAACAAAGAATGCAATGATAGAAGTTGCCACTTGATGTAAGGTAAATAAAAAGTAGAAGTATACAACGATCTAAGGTTAGAAAGTTGTCCTAGCTCCGGTGGCAGCTCACCAGATAAAGCATTGATGCCCACAGTCCTTGAGATAAATTCAAAATCATTGTCATAAATCTCAGCTTTAATCTTAAAGATGTTGAGGTTATATATGATCACCGAATTGAAAGTATAAAAAAGGAAAGGCTTACAGCCACTGCATTCGACTTAAATTGCCAATTGAAGGTGACAAGGGACCTGTCAAATAGTTCTGGGCCAAATTTCTGTAGCAACACTTGATTATTTAGCAGAATACAAGCATAGATATTCACAAGAACTAATTTACATGTGTGTAGTTATGCACACCTACAAATACGTAATTGTAGGTCTTAACTTTCAGTATTTACCGAATGTAATTGTAGCTAGGTTTTATATTTCAAAACATGCAAAATGTTAAACAAATAAATTAAGTAGTGTATTTGTAAATAACACACCATGAGTATCTGTATTATAATATTAGATATTAACTTAGTAAAAAAAATAACTTTGCAACAGTAAAATAAAATCAGTTGTTTATCTACTTAGACATGTTATGTATCCCTAAATGTATGGAAAGAATAGTAGGTGGAAGGTACAAAGAAGTGCCAAATATATAAATTCATAGCATAATAATACAATAGTGAAGAAATAGGTGCATATAGACATACAGATTGGTAAGGTAAACCAAAGTCCAGAGTCCTTCTGGGATCGCGCCCACCGCATCCCATGCATAAACTTTTCTGGTGAAGCGACAATTGTCGAAATGCGTATAAGTAACAAATGAAGCAACAAGTAAAGGGGAAAATCCTCCAAGAGAAGCACTTACAGGTGAGTGATGTGGCAAGTAGAATTGGGGAAACTACAATCACATTTGATACCCGGATTGTAGCTGTTATCATCGAAGTCAGTCGTAGAGTCTATGGCAGCACCACTACATGGTTCTCCGCTTAGGTTCCATCCCATGTTTGTTACTGAAATTTCTGCTATCCCCCACTGGCTGAACATTTCATTTATAACTCGCACTGCAACACCCGACAGTTTCATTCAAATCATTAACATCATACATTCATTATCATGTTACACTAGTGAGGTATTGATCTAAATTTTTAGTTCAAAACCTAACGTTATCCTAACTTAGCTAATTGCCAAAATCTCAAAATTCAACGAGCATTTACCTCGCACTCCTTGTAACGTGAATCAATACCAGTTTTAGAGGGTGTTTGGGATTGAGTTTCAAAACAACTTATTGACCTGTTGGCTTTTTCAAAAAGCCAATAAATCAATAAGCTGTTGTGTACTTTCTGTTTTGGCTTTAAAGGGTAGAAAAACTGTTTTTGAAAAGTTAGAATTCCTGGCTTTTGTCTTTTGACTTTTGAAAAAAAATTACAAATTTACCATCCATACAACCAATATTCACAATAAGTTAAGCGAAACACTTAAAAAAATAACAATCTATTAACTTTTTGACGCTTCTCATTCCAAAAGCTAATCCAAGCACTTTTTTTAAAAGTCCTTTTCAAAAATTAATAAGCCAATAAGCACTTTTGACTAAAAACACTTTTGCATTTTCAAACTCAATCCCAAACACCCTCTTAATTGGAGTAAATGATTGTCGTAACTCTTACCGACATGTGGAGACATAATAACTGTGATACTACCGGCATTTCCTATTCAGGCCGGAAATTATCAAACTTGGTGGATATTTGTTTCATGGAAATTGAATTTAAATACTTCAAACCAATGTTTTCATAATCGAATCGGACGTCGAACTGGAGTCGTCACCAGTCCAACCAGTTTGACCAGTCCAGCCAGCCCAACCCAATGAACCGGCCCAAAAATTGAACCAAAGCCAAACAAAAATTAAAAAAAAGGCCCAAAATCCGTTCTATCCGTCTGTCCGGCATTTCAACCTCCGGTTCAATGCAGCCACGGTCTAACCTATCGACCCGGACCAGTCGTGGGTCCGTTTCTCAGTCCGGTCCGGGTTTCAAAACATTGCTTCAAACTATTGCTCGTTGGCCGATATCACTCCCAACTATCAGTTTGACTACCAGTACTTATAACTTTACACTTTGTTTATTATGTCACCCCCATTTTGGAATTAGGAGAAGTCCTGATGATGAGGATGTGTTTGCATTTTAGTTTGGGGTGACATAATAAACAAAGTGTAAAATTGGGAGTAGTGGTAGTCAAAGTGATAGTTGAAAGTGATATCGGCCAACAAATAATAGTTTAGAATATTTAAAAACAATCTTAAGCAACGTAGTAGAGAGATTGAGTGTGCGTGTGTGTGTGTGTGAGAGAGAGAGAGAGAGATGGACAACAAGTGGAGCCGTGTCTCTTTGATGAGAATAGTTTGAAAATAGAATTTGTTTATGCGCCATCTTGGTATGCCATTGGCTTTTTAAAGCGTGAGGCGATAGGGTTTCGAACCTTGGCCTGCGCTCTTTGTACAATGTTCACCTTGAACCTTGGCGTGCCTCATGCGTGTTTTTTTTAAACCAAGGATATGCCTCTGCTCATTGGGTTGCTTTCAGTTTGATTGTTTATTTTTTAAATGTGAGAGCGCGTTATTGGAAAACTCACGAAACCCACCAATACCTTGCTAACTAATGGGATTGTGGTAAAACCCAACATGCACTAGGCAAGTGACCTTCAAAGGGCCTAAAGGCTAAAACCAGTAAAAGCTAGATTCAAACCTAAGACCTCTTCTAGAAGGAAGATCATTTACCACTATGCCACCCCTTGAAGCCATAGTTGTCATTAGCGCTCGTTGTTCTCGCCATCGCAAATAGCATAGCGTAGCGTGAGCTTCACACCATAAGGTATTTGGCGCCTAAAAGCGATGAGATAGCGATCAAATGTGTATTTTTTAATAAAAAATAGGCGTATTTTTAGGTTTTTTTTACTGGATTGAAATAAGAAAGCATATGTTCTTTCGTATTACCCGTTTTTTTTTTAAATATACATATAAAATGTTTTTAAGCCCCGCTTAGGGGGGCAAAAGTAAAGTTGCACTACTTTTAACGTTATTTTACTAATTTCGTGAAAATAAAATTAAAAATGACTGACGCTTAATCATGCATTATGTGGTGGCGTTGATAGCCAAAAGACAAGGGGGTACATGCACCAATCGGGTTTGTCCCAATTGCTAAGTGTTATGTGCCTTATGTCCAAGGCTTGACACAAAACCACTATCGAGCCGGGGTCTCACTGGAAGCAGTCTCTATATTCCCACGGGTTAGAGGTAAGACTGTCTACATCTTACCCTCCTCAGACCCTACCTTAACTTTTGCTATTGATGGAATTAACTGAGTGTGATGATGATGACGACGACATTTGTTTCATTAATGGTCAAACCTAACCATCTACTTGCATTTTATTATGAAAAATAAGATTAAATATCAAAACCATACTTATTTTGATGTTAAATAGAGTCGTAGTTACACTCATGCATTGCCACAGAACGTGTAATCACTATACTGGTACCAAATTGATACTAGTACCAAAATCACCGGTCCCAAAAAATATTAGAAACGGGCATCGGTGACTGTATAAAAATGATCGTTATAGTACGCTACACCTTCAATATGATTTGCATGATTGTCAATTCAATAATGAAAACTTAATCGTTTATGCTTTATTACATGGTTATTATAGGTTGATTGGTTAATATTTATGTTGTATTACAATTATACTTAATACTTGACTAGACCTGAAATATTAGACATCCATGGAACATTATACATTATATGTTTTGTGTTTACTCACATAATCACTTAGTGGGTTTTCACATAAGACTGTAATGAAATTATATAATCATGTAATGGGTGTTCAAAATGATGTAATAATACATAGTAAACTAGAGTTACGTAATCACATAATGTTACAAAATCACTAACGTTATACTTGTTTCGAGAATAAAATGTATATTACGTAATTACATATTGGTACATAATCTTATAACGTTATACAAGAAAATTGTGTAATATTATACCAAAACACGTAATCATGTAGCTTGTAAAATATATATAAATATTTTTTTAAATTAAAAAAACTATAGCAATAGATCCTCAAATTAAAGAAAATTAAATATTTGTTAATATGGTGTAATTTTTTTAATATTATCTTATGAAAAAGTTATAGTTATTTAAAAATCGTGAGGAAAACTGGTTTTTAAGTCACCAATAATGAAAGTTTTTATTTTGCCTTGCTCACTTATTTCACTTTATTTATAGTGATGTTAGATTTAATTAGAGGTTTCGTGACATGCCCAAAAATATATCAAAACATGTTTTACATTGATCGAAAAAGTGAAAAACAAAAAATTGAATGTCGATATCAGTACTAATGTGGTTCGGTCTGTACCAGTATGGTTCGGTACTAGGACCCAACATAGTTTTTTTCCAATAAAGTATATATCGCAATGTTAACAAAAATTTGTTTACTCGGTACCTGATTTCAAAAATACTGAAACCGAAATTAGTACAATATTGAAAGCTAAATAATTTATTATAATAAATAAAGTGGTCCTAAGAGGTAAATAGGTATAAATATGAAAATTACATGATGATGTGAACAATTGTACTCCCTTCGTCCCATTTTAAATGTCTATTTTTGCACTTTTTGTTGTTCCAAATTAAATGTCTAAGCAATTTTCAGTATTGCCCATAAAACACAAAAGACAATCAAAGATTTAAAATAATAACTTGAAGATATTATTGTTATTTTACAACATACAAACAAAGATTTCTTAATATGTGTGCTTGTGGGCCCATGACATCTAAAATGGGACGGAGGGAGTAATATGTTTTTTAGGATACCATCATTTGTTTGCAAAAACTTTGTGAAGATGTTCGTTCATATTCAAGATGTGATTTGATAGCTTGACGAGCATCAAAAACGGAGGATGAAGCTTGGCATGGGGAAGATATGATCGGTCTCTACCGGAATACTAAATAGCACAGTTAAGCAAACTCGATTCACGAGCTTGATTAAACAAAGAGTGATACATGATCGTGCTTAAATAAGCAAACTTGATTCATGAGCTTAAAACGATAGGGGAGAATCAGAGATCAATCATCAATTATAATTGCACAAGGAAATAGAAAATAAAGAGTATAATTAATCTGGAGAGGGAGAGAGACCTTCAGCAGGATCGGTTGTGTTTTGAGCTTGTGCTACGGTGGGCATGATAATAAACCACAACCACAGCCATGATGCCACCTCAAAAATCTTTAACTTGATTCTACAGCCACCTTCCATCTTACAAAATCAACTGCAACTTCAAGCTAGCTGCTTAACAACTTATTTCAACATCAAGATTTATGTATAAACATGCACCTTCCTACTATATTTAGTATTTTAATATAAAAAATCTTCAAGCATGATGAATTGATATGCATATGCTATTGAAAAGTCAGTTTATCTATTTCTTGAAAAATGATCAGCTGTCACTTTTTATTATTTAATAATTGATGTATAAATTTCTTTTCTTCCTTTGATGTCAATATCTAATTGGTCAGATGTCTCCTTCTTTGGTATATGAAAAATAGACGCCTCTAAAGTCGTCTGAATTGATTCATTGAACCAATCCCTTGATCAGAATTCACCATTAATTTTTTTCTCGATGAAAGTCCTCAATGAATAGTGATAACATCTGCATCTAGGCCTATAAATGAACTGAACACGAACAGTTCATGAACATAAACGAACACATTTTTGTGTTCATATTCGTTCATTAAGAATTTTGTCGTGTTCGTTTATGTGCGTTCATTTAAAACCTAGACGAACAGTTCATAAACATAATCGAACATAAATGAACACAAACAAAAACGATCGTCAATACACCAAACATATAAAAGGGAATAAGAAATACGGCGGCGTTGTGTAGAATTACAATAGTCAATACACCAAACATATAACATCATTGCTATTAAACAAGGTTATCCCACCAAACATATACATACACACATATACATATGTATACATACACATGTACCAAAACTTAAAGTTATAACAATGAAACATACTAAGAAATAACAAAAAAAAAAAACTTACAAAGTGGAGACGGGGATAAGAAATACAGCGACGCTGTGAAACGTGGAGAGTGACTGATAAGTGATATGGTTAGAATGTTAGGGTTAGGGTTAAGTTTTTATAACATATGAATTAAGATACTTAACATAACGAAATAAATAATAAAAATAAAGTTAAGTTTAATTATATGAACATAAACGAAAATAAATAAACGAACGAACATAAACGAACGTTCATGAATATAATGAACGAACAAAACGTATGTTCATGTTCATTCGTTTAATTAAACGAACTCCCCGCCGAACGTTTGGTTCCTTTACAAGCCTATGTGCATGTATCTAAATATTGTTACAATTCCAATTTTAAAAACCGTTTTCTTTGTAATCATTATTCAATTTGTAATTTGTGTCAAGTTTTGATAAACAATTTGGAGTGATATATTTTCAACCACACACCTCACCTTATCATCTCCTACTTCGGGTATGTTTGGTAAGTAGCTTTTAGGAGCTTATAGCTACAAGTTTTTAAGAAAACACTCATACTCAATAAAAAAAACCTTGTTTGGTTGAAGGAGCTTGAAACTTTTAGGCTAGGAGAAAAAACTCCATATTGAAACGTTACTAGTACAAGCGTTTAAGAAAAAGCTCCTATTAGTAGGGTTGTTCACGAGTCGAGCCGATTCGAGCGGAGCTTTGCTCGTGCTTGGCTCGTTTACAAATCGAACCGAGCTGAGCGGCTCATTTACAATCGAGTCAAAGACCGAGCGAGCATTCTTCCAGCGCAAAATTTTCCGAGCGAGTGGCGAGCGAGAATCGAGAGGAGAGTGATTTTGACAACCATAAAACTGGGATGTTTCCTTCGATGATTTCATTGTCGGGTGACAACTATGGTCAAACTGTCTGATAGTAACACTAATATTGAGATCCGAGTGTCCGATGATGAGGCTTAGGTTGAGACTGGTGGGGCGATTAGTTAACGCAAAGAGCAATTGCTACATTCTGACGTATGGTGGTATTAAGCGATGACTATCGATGGACGACTAATACCATAAAGAAGTCAAGACTGTCACCTCATGACTTATGGTTTTACTATTAAACTCAGTGTTAAATTTTTTATTGGGTTAAGTAGGCTAGTTATATTTTGTTTGCATATATTGAGCCAAATCCAATAGAATGTTATATATAAAGCTATAAATATATATGTAAATTGTGTGTATATTTATAATTAATTATTTAATAAATAGATAAAAATGTATTCGAACCGAGCCGAGCCGAGCGGACCCTTGCTCGTGCTTGGCTCGTTTATAACCGAACCGACCCGATCGGCTCATTTACAACCGAGCGGAAGATCGAGCGAGCATTTTTCGAGCATCTTCCGAGCGAGCGACAAACGATCGGCGATCGCCAAGCGATTTGAATAGCCCTACCTATTAGCTACAAGCTTTTAATGAGTAAAATGACACAAATACCCATTATACCATTAAAAAAACATGCATACAAGCTTTTAGTTATGCCCATAGTTCGTCGGAAAAAAGAGCAGGTTGTCCGGAAATTGTTGCCGGTGGTGAGATGATAAAGATGAAGATGGAAGAAGGTGTTGGCTGCTGTGTTTTTTTTCCCATTCAACCTGTATATATATTTTAAGACAAAAGATCAAATACAAACTACTTTATAGTACGAACTGTACGAATCACATGATTCATAAAAAAAGCACGGTGGCAATTCCGTAATTTCCTGGAATTCCAATTCTTTGTTACCAAACTTTCAAACCCTCTTCAGATGCAACGACAATTATTCATTGTTGCAAACCCTATGCTATCCTTTTCATCCTAAAACTGGTTAGGGTTTAATAGTTCTTGATTTTCGTTCAAACCCTATGCGATGGAATTTCATCCTAAAATTGGTATCAATGGCTGATTTATTCAAAATTGATTAGGGTTTAGCAGTTCTTTATTTTCATAGCTTGATTTTATGGTATCAATGGTTGAAAAGATGAACAATGTATCAAGGTTCGTATAGATGCAATATAACTGGAGTTTTTTTTTTTACTTTTGTACTGCAATATCTTTTTGTTGTTTGATTTAGGTCATCAAATGACATTTGAATTTGTATAGAGTAATTATGGATATTTCTTACATCAGTATAGTGTAAAGTAATTATCGATATTTCTTACATCATTATAGTGTAGAGTAATTATTTAGATCTATGTTTCTTGCATCAGTACAGTGTAGAGTAATTATTTGTAGTGTAGATTGATTTTATAGTGCAGAGTAATTATTGTATAAGTAGAGTAATTATGTTTCTAAGACTATACAAATTGTATTATGGCTGAATACTTCAAATTATCATTCACAAAAAGAGTGTTTTTCAAAACAATTTTAAATTATGGACAACATACAATTTTTTTACCGACAATTACTCTAAACTCCTATTAAACGTAAGTTAAACAAATTCATGTTGTCACCTTCTCAGCTTCTCTAGCAGATCCTTCTTTATTTTGTCATGTTCTTGTTGATCCTCTGCTTTAAACTCTTCTACATTAATTATAAGTTCTGCTTTAATCATATTTTTTGTTGTAGAGTAATTAATAAAACTAGAGTAAATACATACCTCTTGTGCACAATCTTCAATTCTTTTTGTTATGTTTGCACCACCATGATCCTCAACATTTGGACTATCATTTTGAACATTCTCCATTTCCTCTTCATTTGTAACACCACCTTCAACATTGTCAAAACATATTATTTTTAGTTATAGAGTAATTATATATAACAATAGAGTAATTACATACCTGTGTGTGCACCATCTCTATTTCCTTTTCATTTGTACTAGCACCTTCAACTCTCCAATCCCATCACCACACCCACTTGGCTCATCAACTCCAGCTTCAACCCCGACCCATCATCCTTCAACCACACCCATTTCCATTTCCTTTTCATTTGTACCAGCACCTTCAACTCTCCAATCCTATCACCACACCCACTTGGCTCATCAACTCCAGCTTCACCCCCGACCCATCATCCTTCAACCACACCCATTTTTAGTTCTAGAGTAATTATCTATAACAATAGAGTAATTACATGCCTGTGTGTGCACCATCTCCATTTCCTTTTCATTTGTACCAGCACCTTCAACTCTCCAATCCCATCACCACACCCACTTGGCTCATCAACTCCAGCTTCACCCCCGACCCATCATCCTTCAACCACGTCCTTTCCTCTCTTCCCAACCACCTCACCTCACCCATACCCAAACAACAATAGTTAGACGAATGACGTCGTTATGAGTTGGTGGAGTCATCAGCATCAGATCAGGATGAGTATGTTGATGGGAGAAACAAGAAAAAAGGAGAAAAGGAAATGGAGGAAGAGGAAAAGAGAGTTGAATTATGATTTTTGTTAGGTAGCATTGGTTATTGTAAAAGAAAGAGATTTATCTATAATTACAAAAATGCCACCGTTCTTTTTTGTTTGATTCGTACAGTTCGTACGAATATTTTATTTGTACGGGATCTTAACTCTATATTTTAATTTTATACAAAATGAAAAATAAATGGACCAATAGGAGTGGACTACCCAAGGAAGACTACCCCCAAACCCTTGGTAGTCCTCAAATTGTCTAAATACAAGGGTTACAAGGGTAACCCACTTTTTGCTGATGTGGCGGCAAGGCTTCCCAATTCTTATCCTTGCCTCAACCATACCGCATAGTCTAATAGCCAAGATGTAGAGTCGAATTCAATGGAATCCAAGAATCAATAATGTAATATTAGTAGCAATGGCAAAAAGAAGAATTTACGGAACACAGAAGTTCTCATTTTCTGCATAAATTACATACAATCCTTCCCTATCGTGAAGTAGCAGCGTACATATAAATTCTAAATTTATTAACAAATTTAGTAATTCTATACAACTAGTAATGAGACCCGCGGGCGTTGCGCCGCGCGGCGGGTTACAACATGCAACGGTCATTGTATACATGCGGGCGAAAAGGCGCAAAGTAAACGTAGTTGAGTAATAACGCCGTTAAGTTACTACCGTTAAGTTAATATAACGGAGTTGAATAGTAACGCGTTGACGAACCGTTCTCGCTACTCCGTTAAGTTTACTATGTAAGTCTCCGTTAAGTTTACTATGTAACTCCGTTAAGTTACGTTGAATAGTAACGCATTGCGTTCTCGGTACTCCGTTAGGTTTACTATGTAACTCCGTTAAGTTGGCGGAGTTGGATAGTACTTGACGGAGTTGAGTACAAAAAAAAAACTTAAACAGTAACTTAACGGAGTTAAATAGTAACTTGACAGATTACTATGTAACTCCGTTAAGTTACGTTGAATAGTAACGCGTTGCCGAAATATTATCGGTACTCCGTTAAGTTTACAATGTAACTCCGTTAAGTTGGCGGAGTTGGATAGTACTTGACGGAGTTGAGTAAAAAAATTAAAAAAACAGAATTAAATAGTAGCTTAACGGAGAGTTGAATAGTAATTCCGTTAAGCTAAATAGTAACTTAACGGAGTTAAATAGTAACTTACAATACCTTATGCATAAAGTACAAACAATAAAGCAGGGAATCTTTTGGTAATTAGAATATATATAATGTTTACTTACCGTTCTATTATTACATTGACACAATAAGTCCGTATAGTTTTTAATCATATCACCATCACTATCATCTACCTTCTCCAATAACATTATGAAGCATCAGTCTGGAAGGATTATCAGGTGAACTTGGTAAAACAGTGGACTGACCTGTACTTGGCATAGAACCTGCACCTAAAGTTGAAGCAGCACTTTTGAAGGTTGTAGTATCTCTATAATTAAAACCACTTAAATACCCGGGCCGAGTAATAACACTGCCTACTTCTATGTCTCCTGAAAGCATTACCACCACTTGTGACATTGATGGTCTTTGCGTCGGTGAGGTTTGGGTGCATAAAAGGGCGATTCTCGTCACTCTTTTTACCTCATTCTCATCATATTCAGACAATTCTTCGTCCACCAACTCAACTTCACTATTAGTTTCATGCAGGTTCCATGCCTAAAAACATACCAAGAGAATCAGATCAAAAAATATACTATTAATATAATAATAATGATTAATATAAATATTGTAGAATAATTAATCAAATGAAAGATACCCACCCATTCAAGAAGATAAACTTTCTCATCTTCTAAAGATGAATCAGAATTAGGCCTTCCACTGATAATCTCTAGAGCTACAACTCCAAACCCAAACACATCAGCTTTTTCTGTAAGGTGTCCACGCATTGCATACTCTGGTGCCAAATACCCTCTACAAAACACACATAAATACATATCAAATACATATACATATACACGTATACGTATACACACAAGTTATATAAAATCTTACATTGTTCCTGCAACACGAGTACTCATGTGTGTTTTCTTGTCATCATAAAGTTTGGCCAAACCAAAGTCTGAAATCTTAGGGTTGAGTTCAGAATCAAGTAAAATATTGCTAGCTTTAACATCTCGGTGTACGACCCGCATTCGCGATTCCTCATGTAAATATGCAAGACCGCGTGCTATCCCAAGACATATTTCAAATCGGGTGGCCCAACTAAGAAATAGCCTGTTGTCTCCTACATCATAGACCCCGAACCCAACATTATAGTTTTATGCTACAACTAATGTCAAACAACTGTACTTGTGACGAGTGTGATATGATCTCTCTTACCGAACAATGCGTGATCAAGGCTGTTGTTCTCAAGATACTCGTAAACAAGAAGTCGTTTGTCACCTTCAATGCAGCATCCGTATAATTTAACAAGGTTGCGGTGTTGGACAGCGGATATTGTTGAAATTTCAGCAATAAATTGACCCTTTCCCTGGTGGGAGGCTACAGAGAGCTGTTTAACAGCTATTACTCTTCCATCATTCAGTGTTCCCTGTTTACCAACAAAAAGGTTTTTAGGATTAATCATGGTTAAGTTTGAGTTTAAAAAAGCAAAAATGGACTGTTAATGGAATGTATAAACTATAAAGTACCTTGTAAACCGGTCCAAAACCTCCCTCACCAAGCTTATTTGCAGGACTAAAACCATCGGTTGCATCTCTCAGGTCTCCATAACTAAAGGTATCTGGTCTAGTGTCAATTCCGAAAAACTCTGTAAATCAGAAAAATCACTTCTGATCAGAAGAAAAAGTTTTTTTTTTTAAAACATTTTTCATCTATATTTAAAAAACAAATCCAGAAAACTACCTTCATATTTGTAATATGCATCCTGCTTTTTCCTTCGTTGACGAAAAATATACAGGGCTAATAATGACAGAAAGCTAACAAATGCAATAGGAACCACAATCCCAACAATTAAACCGGTCCTATTCTTCCCATTCTTCTTTGTGGAAGGTGGAGTGTTGTTCACACTCGGGCGGAAATCTGTACAAAAGTAAGTAAAGGTTAGTAGTTGTCAAGTATCACAAACTTAAGTTAAGCAACCAGGTTCAAGAAAGAACTTTAGTACTTGGGGTGGCACTAATTGCTGAGATTAGAGGTCCAAAAGTCCCTTGTATAGGTACACAGCAAGTCCCTTTTCCAGACCAGAATAAATGTATCTCAAGGTAGTTATCTGTAACATGAACCGTTGCTTGCCTCGAAACAGGTCTAAAGGCGGCTCCCCCTGCTGCCCTTCTTGTATCAAAGTCTTGAAAAGCCAGGTTTCCCTGAAAGAACAAAGATTTGAGAAAGTAATGGTAGAAAGTAGGCTAAACGATAACACTATACTTCATACTTAAGGTGGAAAGAGGAGTAAGTCATGCAGGTTGGATAACATGTTGAAGCAGGTCACTGTTGGTATGGGTCGAAACAGGCAGGGTCAGGCTGGTCTGACCCACATACCAATGTATTAATAACTCATGCGTTAATAACTTAGGAGGTTGTATGCACTAAATAGACTTTGGATGAATTTAAATCCATTTTATCCGTTTCCCATTTAGCTAATATTTCGATCTACCTATTTGACCCATTTGAGATAAAGACCAACCGAAATCGACCCATTAATTAGTAATTTTGGTCAAAAATGTCATATCTACTTCAGGGAAAGGTCATATATGATTTTCATCGGCAGCAATTCCATGTGTTCTTTAAATTTGACATAAGGTTAAAGTACAAAACTACAATTTAGGACTCATATTTATCCAACCATTGGTTTAGGAAAAAAAGTTGATGATGAAGAAGTGCATTGAACTTCATTACACCATCAACACAAACCTGCAAATAGATGTCAAACACACGCCTTCCGGTACTTTTCCAAGTGCGTCCATCTTCTATCTCCAGTTCTGCAAACTGGAGGGTCACTGTGTAGTTACCATTTTCCAACCCTAAACCATAGTATCTTAACGATCCAGCAGAGAGTCTTGCTGTTTGAAAAAGTTCTGAATCTAAAGTGCCTGTGAACTGGCGTGAAGAGGAAGCCGTAAATCTTGGCTGGTCACTTTGACCAACATTGCTGACACCCCACCTTCTTTCAGATGTCACATAATATGTTGCTGATCCAAGTGCTTCTCTATCTTCTTCATGAAGTAACTGGTTAGATGATGTGATTGGAGGACCGCCACAATTGATTCCAAAGTCACTATCTGTAAAAATCAACATTTAAGAGTCGGTGCTAGCTGGCATTTAAAAAGAAAGAATTAGAAACTACATGTTTTCGCTTACATCTTGGGGATCCACGAGCACAAGGGAAGTTCCGTTGGAGACACTCTAAACCCGAAGGCAAACCACTGTTTCCTGAATTTCCTAAGGTGAAGTTGTTCACAACTAAGTTACTGCAAATTGCATACATTAGACATACAATGTTATTTTCAAGACTATGCTAAAAACTAATTTCAAAGTTGGCCACCAACTACGGCTTCTTATATTATAAAAGGCGCAAATCGCAATTTAGAAATAGTAATGTAAATTCGACATCGTGCACTTACAGTTGTAAATTTGCCTCATCGATCCAAGAAGGAAGTGTTCCAGATAGTTCATTGTATGACACGTCTCTACATGAAGTAAGTTGTAAATAATTTACAAAAAAATACAAATATATGTATATCTATCATTTTCACTTGATTAACTAGACTATAATGAATCTTGCAAATAAGGAAACTTCAAATTCAGCCATACATTTTACTTACATATTTCTGAGACTTGCGCTCTTTACATCAGGAAGGGTGCCATTTAAGCTATTGTTTCCAAGAAACCTGAGAATGATGACATCCGAATTCCAACGTTAATACTTATTGCCCTTATGGAATATATTATTTATCACAGAAAGAGAGTATTTGTATTACAAGAACGAAAGTTGACTCAAGTTGAACAACCCTCTTGGAATCTGTCCGTTCAAATCATTGAAACTCAAATCCCTGAAAAGTATAAACCAAAAGTTGGTTGATGCAATGAGACCAAATAGTAAGAATGTCAATATGTATAGAAAATAACATATGAGACTCTTCTTGGATAGTTTATATATTTGTAACTTTAATATCAATGTAGATTGCTTACAGTCGTGTCAAATTGTGATGTTCTCCGATGTCGGTTGGAATAGAGCCAGAAATTTTGTTATTCCTCAAAACTCTGCAAGAAATGATCTCGTTATATATTCTTTTTCCGGATAATAACATGGGTAGACTTAAGAATGATTTGCTCACAGAACACCAAGGGACTTCAAATCCTTGATAAAATCCAAAGTTCCATTAGATAAACCGCTTATCCTCCTGCAACATTCATAGGACCCGAGCGGCTAAATATTAGAGGATTTAAAATACAAGATCAAACAACTTGCAAACTACAATTAATGATTCTTAAGGTGAAAAAAAAAAAACTTACAAGTCCTGCAAAGAGGTCAGTCTAGAAAATGATGGTGGTATTGCACCTTCAAAAGAGTTGCCCTCAAACCTCCTATATGATAATAAAGCATGTAAATAATCATAAAGTTTTGTCTAATATGTAACACGTTGAATATGCCATAGAAGTTAACTTACAATGATTCTAACTGTGTCCAATTCCCTATAAAGTCGGGTATTCTCCCCGTGAATGCATTATCAGAAGCCCATCTAACAGTAGAATTGTATGTTTATTAATGAAAATTGCATTATATTTGACGTGAATATGCGAATAACTAACGTAGAATAATAAACACTTAGTGCTCTACTAAGCATCATAAAAAAATAAATGCTCTTACACTGTAACCAGGTTCTGTAAACTAGCAAATGTAGAAGGTATTTCACCGCCAACTCCAGAACTATCAATGTAACTGCAAAGAATGAATATAGATGAAGATTATATAGGATGTGTTCAATGACGTTGTGTATAGGTATGCACAGCGAAAAGGTAAAATTTAAGATAATAATAACAACAACAACAACAATAATAATAATGAATAATGAATGTTCTTACAGCTGTTGTAATTTTCGCAAATTTCCAAGTTCAGATGGCAGGGAACCATTGAAATTGTTTGTGCCAATTCCTCTGCAACATAAACTTACATTTAATTAAACAAAGAATCAAACAATAAAAGGTAAACAAAAAGCATAAAAAGCAAACAGCAATCTGAGGTCCGAAAGCTGTCCTAGCTCCGGTGGAAGCTCGCCAGATAAAGCATTGATTCCCATAGTCCTACATATCAATTCAAACTCATTGTCAACAATCTCAGCTTTATGTTAAAGGTGTCGAGATTAAAAATGATCACCGTGCTAAAAGTATAAAAAAAGGGGAAAGGCTTACAGCCACTGCATCCGAGTTAAATTGCCAATTGAAGGTGACAAGGGACCTGTCAAGTAGTTCTGGGCCAAATTTCTGTCAAAAATACTTAGATTATTTAGCAGAATACAAGTATATATATTCTTAAGAACTAATGTACATGTGTGTGTTAATGTATACACACACAAACATATATAACTAGACGGAGGCAGGAGGTTTTAACTTTCAATAGTTACTGAAAGAGTGAAAATAGTTCATAATATATCCAAGATAAGTTCTGCATTTTAAGGAATGTTTTTACATCCATGTTATTTGTATTCTTTGCAACTAACAATGATATTTCTTAACATGCAACAAGTAACACAAAATAAGCTAAGTAGTGTACTTGTCGTTTCATGCAAAAAGAATAAAACCATAGAAAAGCCTCTATCGTCGCACCCTTTTGGCTCATTATTTACGCTTCTTAAAGTACAATGATTGGTTTGCTTGAATCAAAACTATACTTATGATGGTAAAACAACCAACTCAATCATGGATTTAGTTTAAAAAGATATATCTCATATTATCATATTAGATATCAATTTGGTAAATAACATTGCATCATTCAAAGAAAATCACTTGTTTATCTACCTAGACATGTTTCTAAGACATGTATCTCTAAATGTATGGAAATAATAGTAGTTAAAAGGTACAACAGATGTGCCAAATATAGAAATTCATAGCATAATAATACAATAGTGAAGAAATAGGCGCATATAGACATACAGATTGGTAAGGTAAACCAAAGTCCAGAGTCCTTCTGGGATCGGGCCAACCGCGTCCATTGAATAAACTCTTCTGGTGAAGCAACAATTGTCAAAAGATACAGAACACATATTAGTATAACAGTTGATGTGGTAAGGGAATAAATTCAAAATCCAAGAGAAGCACATACAGTTTAGTGATGTGGCAAATAGAATTGGGGAAACTGCAATCACATTTGATGCCCGGATTGTACGTGTTGTTATCGAAGGTGGTCGAGTCTACGGCAGCACCGCTGCATGGTTCGCCGCTTAGATTCCATCTCATATTTGCTACTTCACTTTCTTTTATCCCCCATTGCCTGAACATGTCATGTATAACTCTTGCTGCAACACCATTAAGTTTCACTCAAATCAACATCATCATCATCATCATCATCATCATCATCATCATGTTACTATTTTAATAAAAAATATTGTATACTTTATCTAATGTGTAATTTAAAAAATTGTATATCTTATTCCATGTGTAATTTAAAAAATTCATCTTTATATTCATCTTTATATTTAAATTCATGACTGTGACTTTTTATATATAACCTATAAAACAAAGTTTTTTTATGTTTATTATATAGGTTTGTTGGAGTGTCAATTGATATAATATTACACTCATTGTAGAATACAAAAAAGTATATAAACTCATTGTAGAAAAAAAGTATATAAATAATTTTCTATTAGAAGCTTCAAGTTTATTCTTAAACACCATCTTAAAGATAAAACATTGTCATCTAAAGTAAGTTGGGTTTAACAGGTCAGAAGTCCTTATAATTATAGTTTTAACCAAAACAGTTATTTATTGAAAACATAGGCAAATTTTACTTCAAGTCATTCTAATTTGAAGGAAATCGTTGACTGTTATATACTAAATTATTCGGTTTAACACGCTACACAATCTACCCGATCACATGACAACTGAAACTCGGGTAAAATTTGTCTGCGAAATTAAACTAAACTCGAATTAAATGATAGGAATTAGCCAAGTATAACCTTAAGTCCTTAACACATAGGTATTGTATATATTGACACACATACATAAATCATAATACGAGTGTTTAATAAATAAACAGTTTTAAGTAAGAACCAAAAAATCACAAACATTTCTGTTATTATGACTCGGACTCAAACTCTATCTAGAGTAAAGTACATAGAAGTTATGATCAGTTAGTACTAGTGAATAGCATATAGGTGCAAACGGTAATCTGACTAAAAGAGATCATGAATTAAAAATACACAGCGAATGAAAAGTATAACTAAACCGGCGAGAAACCTTCAGCTGGATCGGTGAGGGTACTGTTTTGAGCTTGTGTTATGGTGGCCATGATGATCAACCACAACCATGATGCCACCACAAAATTCCTCAACTTGATTCTGTTGCCATCACCACCTGCTGCAGTTGCTTCCATCTTACAAAGTCAACTGCAAGCTCCTTCACAGCTTTAAATTTTAAATCACATACTACATTAGGGAATGGAGATATTTATTTTATAAACTACTTGTTTGTTGAGGGTTGACATGTTCTCAAACTCCAGCCTCCATTTTTTAATGGTATGATTAGTGAAATGGATTTTTAAATAAAGATGACTATGAAAGTCAATGTCACTTGTCATTATTAAACTGGTGGGATTCCCTTCACTATGCGGTGGGAACTCGGTTGGTACCTTCAGTTACGTTACGTTACGTTACGTTACGTTACTGGCATTCACTATAACCACCGAAAGGGAAAATTCAAAAAATAAAGTCGTGAGATGCGCAAAAGAATACCGACAAGTGTTTGCATATTGATCAAAAACTAATAGCTATGTTTTCAACAAAAGCTTATACCAGAATGTTGAGACAGAAAAAAAGAAACTCAATTATATATACAATTTTTTATAATGTTAATGAACGCAAGCTATTAGAAAATGGAAATCGAAAACTTTTACCAAAAACACAAGCTTTGTTAGAATCATTTAATCAAGAAATTAATAATCATATCCATGTTAAGTGAAAGTCAACGGCAAAAGTCAAACTATACAGAAAAAGGCGCCAACGATCAGACATGTCGGTTGTAGTTTGTTTGTTGTGTCGTTTAGTTTAGAAAAGGTTATTTAACCGCCTTCTTGTAAGGGTATAAATACCCCATCATACATCATTTGTAAAGTGTGGGAAATAATATTAGTTTGCATATTATTAGAAATCCTTTCCACCCTCTGTTTCCTTTGCGAGTCCCTGCACAATCTTTGTGCATACTCAATCATGTTCATCATCCAATAAATTGATCCTTACATGTTTAGTGTATATGATTGGAGTGATTCCAAATCTGAACATGGTATCAGAGCCCAAGATCCTGGAAAGACATGTGAAGAAGAAAACCGAGCGAGTCGGTAACATGTGAAGAAGATGACTGAGTGAGTCAGTCACAAAAAAACGAGATCGAGTGATTCGATCAAAGAAGAGAAGTGCCTGCAAAAAATATTATCCGTGAAGAAGCGAAAGAAAAGATTGAGTGATTCAATCATAAAAAAAAAAGAAACGATCAAAGGACCGCTGCCAAAAACGAGACAGTTAGGGCATCCGTTCAACATGAGAAGGATCAATCGAAGGCAGTCAATTGCGCTTAAAAAGAAGAAGTCAGAAACAGAGTATAACGTTGTAGAAGTATGCAAAGAAGAACCTGCGATCTACACCCTAATTCGATTTAGGCAGGAGGCCAAGAAGAAATCGAATAAAGTAATTGATGTAAACAGAAGGCGTAATACATCAGATTCAAGTATGATGATCGAAGATGTCGGTCACGAAGAAAAGATAGAAAAAACAGAGAGTGTTTTTTCAAATTCAGATAGGGGTTCAAATGAAAGAAACCAAAGTGAAAGAAGGTCTCAATTAAAAGGAAGAGAAGGATCGCAATTCGCAATATAGGAAGACCGAAATCAAAATCCAACCAAGAACCATTTAGAAGATGCAAATAATATGGGGACAGAGGACGGTAGTGTGTCACCGTTAATCCCTAGTGTGTATGGTGATTATGAACATTACAAAAAGAAAGCCGAGAGAGCAATCTATTGTTGGCGGCAGTCAAGATTCAAGCTGAAGCATCAAGTTGGAGATTTCTAGAAAATGGTTCAAAGTCAAAAATGAATTCGCATAACAAAAGGAATAGAAGGACTACATAACAGGATGAACACGAACAGAGAAAAACGAGATTATAATTTCTTGATTAGGGGCGAGAATGTTAGAACCATTTAATCAAGAAATTAATAATCATATCCATGTTAAGTGAAAGTCAACGGCAAAAGTCAAACTATACTGAAAAAGGCGCCAAAGATGTTGTAGTTTGTTTGTTGTGTCGTTTAGTTTAGAAACGGTTATTTAACCGCCTTCTTGTAAGGGTATAAATACCCCATCATACATCATTTGTAAAGTGTGGGAAATAATATTAGTTTGCATATTATTAGAAATCCTTTCCACCCTCTGTTTCCTTTGCGAGTCCCTACACAATCTTTGTGCATACTCAATCATGTTCATCATCCAATAAACTGATCCTTACATGTTTAGTGTATATGATTTGGAGTGATTCCAAATCTGAACAAGCTTGTCATAAAGTTTTGACATTTTTATTAGATGAGCTAGAAAAAGATAAAGGCAACGAATGCAAAGTTGAGAAGCCCGGGTGCCCAATGCGTTGATGCCAACGGTCTTGAGTGGTGGCCACAAAAGCTCTAGAGGTGGTTTTGAGGGGAGAGGAGCAGACAGTGGGTATAGGTCGCACGAGCTATTGCATCGTAGGAGGTGCGCCTTGGTCTTGAGATCCTTCACAGTAAAACCGAAAGGGTCAAATTCAATGGACAATAAATTATCAGTAGTAAGTTTGCAGACATAAATAAGGTTTTTGACAAGATTTGGGGCATAAAGGACGTTATTTAGTTTAAAGGGTGGGAAGGGAGGCGGTAGGGTTAGGTTGCCTTGACCAATCACAGGAATGGTCATACCATTCCCAACAACAATGTATTTATTAGTGCAATTATTAAAAGAAGACGGGGAGTCCGTACCTTGAGGATTTTTCATATGGCCAGATGCCCCGGTATCCATAAAACCATGCGGGTCCGGTTGGTTGAGTGACAAAGCGTACAAGGCATGCTGGATGTCGGTTGGAGACAGTGTAGCTGTGTAGGCTTGATCCGGAGTAGCACCCAGAATACCAGCCGAGGGGTTGTTGGTCTGAGGGGTGGAGGGATACGGGCATGGTGGTGTGCCGATTTGTGGTTTCCAGTTTTGCATAAGGGAACTCCATTGATTGGCTGCCCAAGAGTTTGGGAAGACAATATACGGGTGTTGGGGTGAGTTGTTGTAAGAGCGTCCGCCACATGAGGGTCCTTTGACACGGTTCTTAGGTATTTCTGTTACCCGCACCGGGAATAGCATGTTCTTGTCACAGCAGTCTTACGCCAGAGACATCATTCATCGAGCTGCCATGGATGCCTGTAAACCTGTTGCAACCCCAGTTGACACTGGCTCTAAGCTTGGAACTGCATCTTCTTCTCTATTTCATGACCCCACCATGTATCGCAGTCTGGCAGGTGCTCTTCAGTATCTTAGTTTCACCCGCCCTGTCATCTCTTATGCCGTTCAGCAGATTTGCATGCACATGCATTCTCCATCTGATGATCACTGGAACGCTCTTAAGCGTATCATCATGTATTTACAAGGTACTACAAAGTATGGTCTCTCTCTCACTCCCTTTCCCAATATTTCTCTTCGGGCATACACTGATGCCGGCTGGGCAGGCTTGTCTATCTTGGCGATAATTTGCTTTCTTGGTCATCCAAACGACAAGCAACCGTCTCACGTTCCAGTGCTGAAGCTGAGTACAGAGGAGTCGCCAATGTCGTTGCTGAAATTTGTTGGATTCGAAACTTGATGTTGGAGTTAAAACAACCGCTAACCAAGGCCACCCTAGTTTATTGCGACAACGTCAGTGCTATTTACTTATCCGGTAACCCCGTTCAACACCAGGGCACCAAACACATTGAGTTAGACATTCACTTTGTCTGGGAGCAGGTGCAACGGGGGTGTGTTCGCATACTACAAGTCCCTTCTCGTTATCAAATAGCAGACATTTTTACCAAGGGTTTGCCTCGTGTTTTGTTTGATGATTTTCGATCCAGTCTCAACGTCCGACAACCTCCCGATTCGACTGCGGGGGTGTATTAGCAAATATTCTGTGTATATTTGTAATTATAGTATTGAGCATATTCTTAGGCATATTAGTTAATATAGATTGATTGCCTTCCGGATTTATCGGAGATCATTGTATTATATATTGTAACCATTATCAATGAAAGAGATCATTCAGTAAAATATTATCTTTCCTATAATAACATCTAATATATATATATATATATATATATATATATATATATATATTTAATAGCAACCAACCCAGGAGGAAGCCACAACTGGAAAAACCACTGCCTCTCAAATGAGACTCCAACTCATGACCTATTTGGAAATTCACTACCACTCAAATAGAAGGATTGGTGGTTAATATTTGGAGAACATCATGTGCTCGATGAAAATTCTCAATGTAAGGATGAAATATATGTATATCATATAATGGTTGTGTTACGTTTAGTTTTTCGAGCACATGTTATGCCTTAATTGTTTGTTTACGTTGATTCATAAAATAATATTAGTTAGGGGAATTGGATTTTAATAATTCAAACTTTATTTTCTATAATCTGTATTTAAGAAATTCCTCACAATAGTCTCAACTTTCAAATTATTTTCCTCAAATTAATAAGTTTTTGTTAACTGACAATTAACCCAGCTAGTGGATGTTGACATGGCATGCTGACACTTACATGGATGCTTACATGGCATGCGATGTCAACGTCCACGTCAGCGTACACAAACTGGGTTGGTTATTAAGTAACAAAAGCTCTTTTGAGAAAAAAAATACCTTGAAAGTTGAAATTATTATGGGAAATTACTTAAGTATAAATTACTTAAGTCTTTCTAAATTCTCAATTACCCTATGGTTCTCATAGAATCCATAACCTATATATATCGTGTGAGGTTTAATGAGGAACCTAAAAAAAGTGGAGAACCAGAGAACCATGCATTTAACATGTAAAAAATTATTTTTTTCAAAATTTTTGGAGCTTTTGTATATAAAAATATGTAGAAGTCGTTCCAAAGGATGTTAAGTTTATGGTATAAAGTATACAAAGGATCCTTTAACATGCGTAATTATGAATACAAGGTGCGTAATTATGAAGATACAAGACGTTTTACTTTGAAAGGTAGGACACGTAATTATGTCAAATCAATATATTTGTTCTCATGTCGTACATCAATTAATCGTGATTTTCTTCACTCCACTTCATCTTCTAGGTTGTCAGTTTCATCTTCCAAACACAAGAACCGACACCTTGTTGGTTAAGCATGTGGTGCTGACTGTCGATACAGTGATGGCAGCTGAATGTGGTTAATCGGTTGTGGAGTGAGGGATTGCAGAGTTATTGATTGGAGCTTGATGATGATGTTGCAGGTGGGATGGTGATAGGGAAGGTGAAGGAGATATGTTGATGTGCGTACTTTTATTTTGATTTTGGGTAATTTTGAATTTGTCCTTCGTATGTTTCGTAGGATAGCAAACCTGTGTATGTTAACCTACCCCTAATTATTACATATAGTGTTTTTTTAGAACGGCCAACACAATAGGTAGATTCGCCAACAAACTTGCAAACTTTTTTAGGTGTTACTTAAAGAAAGGTAGATTATTCCACAAACTTGTTACAAAACTTGCAACTTTTCTAGGTGTTACTTTACCCAACCCAAATGGACTAGCTACCACGTGTGTAATGAACTCTTTCTATAATAATTTTGAAAATTTAACCTGTCAATATTTCAAAATTATCAAATCATACGTTGTTCCAATAATCAACTCAGGTTTACAGCCACTTAAATCTCCACTACTATGTGTTTGATTGATTTTATCTAGAAACGAAATTCAAATCATATATGACTAAAATAATCTTCAATTCATTCAGCCATCTTCAACATGAAACAAATTACAGTCTCAAATAAGATATTACTATCAAAAATATAAATGGCATCTCCATTGGTATGTCTTAATTATTAACTCCTAACAAAAATAACACAAAAGGCTTATCCATGAACAAACAATGTCATAACCGTCACAGTCACAGTCACCATCACCTACCTTCTTCAATCATATTATGAAGCATTGGTCTGGAATCATTATCAGGCGTTCTTGGTGCAACGTTGGAGTGACTTGTACTTGGTAATGAGCTTGTACCTGTACCTGTACCTGAACTTGGAACTACACTTTTGAAGGTTGTTGCATCTGTGAAATTAAAACCACTGAGATAACCAGGCCGAGTAATTACACCGCCTACTTCTATATCTCCTGAAAGCATGGCCACCACTCGTGACATTGGTGGTCTTTGCATAGGTGAGGTTTGGGTGCATAGAAGGGCGATTCTCGTCACTCTTTTTACCTCATTCTCATCAAAATGATACAGTTCTTCATCCACCAACTCAACTTCGCTACTAGATTCATGTAGGTTCCACGCCTAAAAACATGCAAAATGAACCAACCAGATAAAAATAGTTATAAATTAATAATATAGATATAGATGTTTTAACATTACAAGCAATATTCAAGAAAATGATACCCACCCATTCAAGAAGATACATTTTCTCATCTTCCAAAGATGAATCAGAATTAGGCCTTCCACTCACAATCTCTAGAGCTACAACTCCAAACCCAAACACATCAGCTTTTTCTGTAAGGTGTCCACGCATTGCATACTCCGGTGCCAAATACCCTCTACAAAACACGCATAAATACATATCAAATACATATACGCACACACACAAATTATGTAAAATCTTACATTGTGCCTGCAACGCGAGTACTCATATGTGTTTTCTTGTCATCATAAAGTTTGGCCAAACCAAAGTCTGAAATCTTAGGGTTGAGTTCAGAATCAAGTAACACATTGCTAGCTTTAACATCTCTGTGTATAATCCTTATCCGGGATTCCTCATGCAGATATGCAAGACCACGGGCTAATCCGAGGCAAATTTCAAACCGGGTTGCCCAACTAAGAGATAGCCTGCTATCTCCTACATTGTAGACCCCAAATGTAACATTATAATTTATACTTTGCAATTCATGTAAGAAAATTGTATTTATGATGAATGTAATGTGATATATCTTACCGAATAATGCTTGATCAAGACTCTTGTTCTCAAGATACTCGTAAACAAGAAGTCGTTTGTCTCCTTCAATGCAGCATCCATATAATTTGACAAGGTTGCGGTGTTGGACAGCGGATATGGTTGCAATTTCAGCAATAAACTGAGCCTTGCCCTGGTGGGAGACTACAGAGAGTTGTTTAACAGCTATTACTCTCTCATCATCTAATGTTCCCTGTTCAAAAATCAAAAGGATAAAGAACAAATCATAGTTAAGTTTGAGTTGAAGAAGCAAAGATGGATTGCTCATGAAAAGTATAAAGTACCTTGTAAACAGGTCCAAAACCTCCCTCACCAAGCTTATTTGCGGGACTAAAATCATCGGTTGCATCTCTAAGGTCTCCATAACTAAAGGTATATGGTTTGGCGTCAATTCCCAAAAACTCTGTAAATCAACAAAATCATGCAATTTTAAAATGACATTGTGTCATATTTGACTTTAATCATTACATATATTCTTTATAATAGAATTTGGGTGATTTTCAATCCATTCAACTTGTTTCCTGTTTAGCTATCAGTTTCTCTAAATTTGACCTGTTAGAGTTCCAACATAAACCGAGTTAACCATCCAAAAGTAACTATGTAAAACTGATTGTTTACTGAATATTACACATGCATTACTAACTATGTAATTAACCACATCAAAAATTAAATGTGCATATGGAAAACATTTTTCATTCACATAGAATCTACCTTCATAATTGTCTGATGTATCCGGCTTTTTCCTTCGTTGACGAAAAATATATAGAGCTAACAATGACAGGAAGATAACAACTGCAATAGGAAGCAAGATCCCAACAATTAAACCGGTCCTATTCTTCTTCTTTGTGGAAGGTGGAGTGTTGCTCACGGTGGGGACGAAATCTGTATAAAAAGAACACTAAAGTAAAGTAAAAGGTAGCAATTTTCAAGTATCAAGAACTCGAGAAAGAATATTAGTACTTGGTCTGGCACTGATTGCTGAGACAAGAGGTCCAAAAGTCCCTTGTTTAGGTACACAGCAAGTCCCTTTTCCATTCCAGAATAAATGAATGTCAAGGTAGTTATCTGTAACTAGAACTGTTGCTTCCCTTCGAACAGGACTAAAGGAGCCCCCCCCTGCTTCCCTTTTTATATCAAAATCTTGAAACACCCGGTTTCCCTGAAAGAAACAAGATTTGAGAAACTAATGATAGAAATTAGGCAAAAACATAACACAATGTCTCATACTAGAGTGAGGCAAGCAGGTTGGGCAACGGTTAAAATGGATCACTTTTTGTGTGGGTCAAAATATGCAGGACCAGGTCAGCAAGACCCGATTCCATTTTTTTTTAAACTCTAACTGATGCTTTTAACACTTTAGAAGCTTGTATCCACTAAGAGTAGACTTTGGATGAGTAGATGACTCGCTTGAGATCAATAACAACCCAAACCGACCCTACCCATTCGTTAGTAATTGGGTCAAAATGTCATATCTTCCTCAAGGAAAGGTCATATATTATTTTCAAAAATAGCAAATTTCATGTCTTCCAAAATAGGTGTCCTGTTTGACTTTGACTTTTGAGGTCAAAGTACAAATTCAACTTCAAACATGCTACAAATTCTGAATTTAGGACTCAAACTTGCTACATATTCAAACCTGCAAATAAATGTCAAATACACGCCTTCCAGTACTTTTCCAAGTGGGGCCATCTTCTATCTCTAGTTCTGCAAATTGGAGGGTCACTGTGTAATTACCATTTTCCAGCCCCAGTCCATAATATCTTAATGATCCAGCAGAGATCCGTGCTGTCTGGAAAAGTTCTGAATCTAAAGTGTTTGTGAATTGCCTTAATGAAGAAACTGTAGAGTTTACATTGTCCCTTTGGCCAACATTGCTGACACCCCACCTTCTTTCAGATGTCACATAATATGTTGCTGCTCCAAGTGCTTCTCTATCTTCCGCATGAAGTAACCGGTTAGATGATGTTATTGGAGGACCACCACAATTTATTCCAAACTCACTATCTGTAATAACCAACATTTAAGAGTTAGTGCTAGTTGGCATTTAAAAAGAAAGAATTAGAAACTCCATGTTTTTGCTTACATCTTGGGGACCCACGAGCACACGGGAAATTCCTTTGGAGACACTCTAAACCTGAAGGCAAACCACTGTTTGCTGAATCTCCTAAAGTGAAGTTGTTCACAACTAAGTTACTGCAAATTGCACATATTAGATATATGGCATTTGTTCCAAGACCTATGCTAAAAACTAATTCAACATCATGCACTTACAGTAGTAAGTTTGACTCATTGACCCAAGAAGGAAGTGTTCCAGATAGTTCATTGTATGACACATCACTGTATTAAGAAAGAAGTTGTAAATCATTTACTATATATATATATATATATATATATATATATATATTGTTTCCCTTGCTAACTAGCCTATAATGAATCTTACAAATAAGGAAACTCCAAACGCAGCCGTGCATATCACTTACATATTTCTGAGATTTGCGCTCTTTACATCGGGAAGGGTGCCATTTATGCTATTGTTTCCGAGAAACCTGAGAATGATGGCATCCAAATTCAAATTTTGGATTTTAAATCCAACATTGATATGTATTGCCCTAATTGCGTGCAATATATTATTTATCATAGAAAGCAAATATGCGTATTACAAGAACGAGAGTCGACTCAAGTTAAACAACTCTCTTGGGATCTGTCCATTCAGATTGTTAAAACTCAAATCCCTGGGAGGTATACACTCATAGTTAGTAGATGCAATGAGATAAAATAGTTAAGTTTATATATTTATAAACTTTAATATCAATGTAGATTACTCACAGACGTTCCAACATTTGAAATTCTCCAATGTTGGATGGAATAGGGCCAGAAATTCTGTTATTCCTCAAAACTCTGCAATAAATGTGTCATTATAATTTATATTAATCAAATAAAAACAAGGGTAGACTTAAAAAGATTAAAAACTTGCTCACAGCGAATTAAGGGACTTCAAATCCCTTATAAAGTCCAGAGTTCCATTAGATAAACCACTTATCCTCCTGCGACATTCATAGTAGCTAATTTTAGAGGGTTTAAATTACAAAATCAAATCACTTGAAAACATTATAATGGCGTCTTAAGAAATAATAAATAAAAAAAACTTACAAGTCCTGCAAAGAGGTCAGTCTAGAAAATGAAGGTGGTACTGAACCTACAAAAGAGTTGCCTTCGAACCTCCTATATGAACATAAAGCATGTAAGTAACTAATTATAAAGTTCATCTCATACGTAACAGCTTGGATATCGTATAGAGGTTAACTTACAATGTCTCTAACTGTGTCCAGTTCCCTATAAAGTCAGGTATTCGGCCGGTGAATGCATTGTCAGAAGCCCATCTGACAGCACAAGAATGAGTATCCATAACAAATTATGCGAATAATGATAGCTATCGTAGAATAGTAAACATGGTGCCTGGTGCTTCATGAATATCTGACATCTAAAAAGGGAAAGTGTTTTAATTCTAAACATCACAAAAGGTAAGTGCTCTTACACTGTAACCAGGCTCTGTAACCTAGAAAACGTTGAAGGTATTTCACCGCCAAGTCCAGAACTATCAATGTAACTGAACAAATGAACATATATGAAGATGATATAAGGTTTGTTCAATTGGCATTGCGCATAGATAGGCGCAACAAAAGCGTAAATCCCATAAAGAACTCCAAACGTTCTTTCATCCTAATTTGTTGAAGAACTAAGCAAGTTATTTAGAGAAAAAAGATTAGAAGATAATAATCATGAATGTTCTTACAGTTGTTCTAAAGTCCGCAAATTTCCAAGTTCAGATGGCAGGGAGCCATTGAAATTGTTTGTGCCAACTCCACTACAACATAAAATTTAACATTTTGTTTAACAAAGAATCAAACAAAAGTTGGTGTTTGATGAAGATATATAAAAGTCCGAAAAAGTATACAGCGATCTAAGGTCAGAGAGTTGTCCTAGCTCTGGTGGAAGTTCCCCAGATAAAGCATTTATGCCCAAAGACCTGCAGATAAATTCAAAATCGTTGTCATAAATCTCATCTTTATTCAATGATCACCGTATTAAAAGTATAAAAAAGGAAAGGCTTACAGCCACTGCATCCGACTTAAATTGCCAATTGAAGGTGACAAGGGACCTGTCAAATAGTTCTGGGCCAAATTTCTGTAGCAAATACTCAATTATTAAGCATAATACAATCATAGATATTAGATAATGTATATGTGTGTACACACCATGAGTACATTAATATTAGAACATGCTAGTTACATCAATGACTTTCTTGATATAATCATATATTAATTTGGTAACTAACTTTGCATCAATCAAAAAAACGCTTGTTTATCATATCTACCTAGACATGTTTCTAAGGAGATGTCCAAACATTTTACCAAAATTATTCATAGATAATAATACAATAGTGAAGAAATAGGTGCATATATACATACAGATTGGTAAGGTAAACCAAAGTCCAGAGTCCTTCTGGGATCGGGCCCTCTGCGTCCAATGCATAAACTTTTCTGTTGAAGCAATGATTGTCAAAAGATACAGAATACATATAAGTAACTGTTGTTACAGTTTATTTAAAAGGAGAAAATCCAAGAGAAGGACATACAGTCGAGTGATATGGCAAGTAGAATTGGGCAAACTGCAATCACATTTGATGCCCGGATTGTATTGTTGTGAATCGAAGTCGGTAGAGTCCACGGCAGCACCGCTGCATAGTTCACCGCTTAGGTTCCATCTCATATTTGTTACTTTACTTTCTTCTATCCCCCATTGCCTGAACATTTCGTTCACAACTCGTGCTGCATCACCATAACTCGTTGTAAAGTGAATCAAGACCAGTTATAAACAGAGAGTTATATTCAGTAACAAACAAGTACAACGTTATGTGATTATGTACTAGCAGGTAGTTACATAATATGCGTTTTATTCATAAACAAGTATAATGTTACATGATTGTGTTCTAGTACGTAGTTACATGGTACGCATTTATTCATAAGCAAGTATAACGTTACGTTATTTTTTAATAGTACGCAATTACATAATATGTATTTCATTTGGAAACAAGCATAACGTTAAGTGATTTTGTACAGAACGTAATCACATAACATACCCACTACATGATTACGTGATTTTGATTATAATATTATGTGAAAACCCACTAGGTGACTACGTACTAGTACATAATCACGTAACGTTACAAATTCACGTCACATTATGCAAAAACACGTAATTACATAGCTTGCAAATAAATAAAAATTAAGAAAACTATAACAATAGCATACTCGAATTAAAGAGAATGAAATGTTCGTTAATATTGTGTAATTTAAAAAAAAAGTTTATGTATGAAAAAGATATATGACCTTTAAAAATTGCGGGGTAGTGAGTTTATAAGCTAACAATGTTGGATCTTCATATAATAATAATACCCTTGGCTTTGAATGTACACTTCCTACAAATTTAATCTCTTATACAATAATCATCCCCTATTTACATATTTATATATAGATATATGTTTGATGACATGACACTCATTAAATATAAATATATGAAAAGTATTATAAAAATCGGATGATTTGAAAATCGTAAGGATATTTGTAGGATGGAAAATTTGTCACCAGACATGTTATGAGCTCTATAAGTATCATCATCACCGGTACATGGTGTTCTAATAATATATCGGGTTGACTTACATTGTATCTTTAGAAGATAACTAAATCGAAAGGATTAATTAAAAGTGAACACTGGGCTGAAAGAGTTGAAAGTTAAAATTGTAGCTTTAACCGTTGCAGTTATTGATTGAAAACATAACCACATTTTGCTATGAATCAACCACTTTGATCGATCTATCAAATAATAAAGAGTATAATTAAAAAAATGAAAGCGAGAGAGACCTTCAGCTGGATCGGTGGTGTTTTGAGTTTGAGCTACAATAGTGGCAGTTATAATCAACAACCACCATGACACAACCACAAACATCCTTAACTTGATCCTACCGACACCGCCACCTGCCATAGCTGCTTTCATCTTACTAAATCAACTGCAAGCTCCTTAACAAAATGTACTTGATGTTAAGGAGTGACAGTGTCCAACTCCGAATATTTTATATAGAAATCTTCAACATGATGAATGGAAATGGTATTTAAAATAGCTCAGATTATCACATTTTGAAAAGTCAATGTGTCACTTTTCATTATTCAATATCTATGGATGAAATTCAATTGGTTGGTTCTATATTTACACCTCTGCAGAGTGGTACAAACAAAACATTAATACGATGGGGTCTAAATTTAGGAAAAGGAAAATACCAGCAGATCACTTGAAAGTTGAAAGGGTCAAGCTCTCACACCTTGCCCCTCTCAATTAATAAGATGGGGTCTGAATTTTGAAACTTATTTTTTTAAAGAGTTTGTGAGTTATCGGTCTGCTTTTTAAAATTAGACACTTAAAAAAGTTGCAACATCATAATGGAAGGAAGGTAAACAGTTGAAGAAAATAAGTCGGTAAACAATAAGTGAGAAATTGTCAACATAAATATATAGTACCTAAAACGCATGCACAAGTGCACAATGAACAACGAATTGTAACAACACACGGGATACACCAAATTAGGTGTCTATACTAAAATTATTATTTTTGAATTTGCGAGATTAAATTAAAATAAAATTTTACATGCATGTAGTAAGTGAGTGTCCTAACTCCGGAACTGTTTGTTTTATAAATTTCTACTTTTCTTCTCTTTGAATTATTAAAATATCGGTACTCACAATTACAACAATAGATATAAATTAAAAAAAAAGAGAGAGAGAGAACTAAAAAAATTTAACTTCAAGTGACCGATGTCATGTAAGCAATTGCTTGATTAGGCTATAAGGATGGACGGTGTAAGGCGCCATGCCTTTTCTAGCTCAGACAAAGTTCAAAGAATAGCGCGTTCTCTGTTTTCCCAACGCCATTGGCGGCATTATTGTCTCCTCGCCATGGCAATAGTGAAGGCCAAAGGGTCTTGACGTCTTGTGTAGGTAATGATGAAATACTTAAAAGAAAGGTTATCAAGCCTTCTTGATTCATGTAAACTTAGGTAATGAAAACAAAGAGGAGGAACTTAAGCAAATCATAAGAGTCTCATAATTCCATGATGTAATTCCCAAAAGGTTACCAGGCCTACCCCACCCCGACAACTAGAAATTCAAATTAATATAATTCCGTGAGCAGCACCCATTGCTAAAACTCCATATAGGTAAGCCTCTTCTAAAATGAAGGAACTTATGAGCAAACTGTTGGAATAATCGGGTTCGTTTACGGGTCACAGTTTGACATGTTGTCGGGTCACAGATTAATCGGGTCGTTTACCAATTATGGGTCATAAGTTTTAGTTGTTGTGCATGAAATGAGTTAAGTGTTTGAAAGATTCACGTGATCATTATTGGAGATAATTCATACTAGAGGTTTGATGGATTCAAAGTCACGTGAAGAGTAGTGCAGTTCAAGTCTGTTGAATAAAGGAAGAGTCAAAGGTTTGACCGAGTAACAAGCAAGTGCACGTTGGTTAAAGGAAGAGGTCTCCATGACCGGTTCTTTAGGACTTTTAGCTAGACTTTTATTATTTTATTGTTTTTCATGTGTTGTACGTAAGGCTATATAAAGCCATTGTGATTTTCAATATAGAGTAACCCTTTTCATTTCCCATCTTCTCTTTAAAAACCTCCTGCAACTTATTCACATATAGACAAGTGTTTGTTGTGTGTGTCTTTTAGTTGGGGCCTGAACCAACACAAACTCCAAGAATTATTAGAGAGAGGATTCATAAGACCAAGCACATCTCCCTGGGGAGCCCTAGTACTATTTGTGAAAAAGAAATATGAAGCCATGAGAATGTGTATAGATTATAGGGAATTGAACAAACTAACCATCAAGAATAGATATCCACTCCCCTGAATAGATGACATATTTGACCAACTGCATGCATCTCAATATTTTTCAAAAATAGATCTTAGATCTGGATACCATCAGTTAAAAATAAGAGATAAGGACATACCCAAAACCGCCTTTAGAACAAGAGATTGACATTACGAATTTCTGGTAATGCCATTTGGGTTAACAAACGCTCATGCCGCCTTTATGGATCTAATGAATAAGATTTGCAGACCTTATCTAGATAAGTTTGTAATAGTATTCATAGATGACATACTGATATACTCCAAATCTGAAAAAGAACATGAGCAGCACTTATAAGATAGATTTTAGAAACTCTAAGAAGAGAAAAACTTTATGCAAAATTTTCCAAATGCGAATTAAGGAGATAAAATTTTTAGGACATGTAGTAAACACTAAAGGAATCCAAGTAGATGATCAATATACTGTGATGCCTCTCTTCAAGGTTTAGGATGTGTCCTAATGCAAGATGACTAGCTAATAGCAATTGAAAAGACATGAACAAAATTATGCTACGCATGACTTAGAACTTGGAGCAATAATTTTTGCATTGAAAATATGAAGACATTACCTTTATGAAACAAAGTGTACTGTATACACTGATCATAAGGGACTTCAACACATTTTCGATCAAAAGCTATTAAACAAGTGTCAAAGAAGATGGGTAGAAATTCTAACTGATTATGACTGTGAAATCAAATACCACCCGAGGAAAGCTAGCATAGTAGGAGATGCATTGAGTCGAAAGGACAAATCCCTAGAAACGAAAACATTAAAAATGGGAATAGTAATTCAACTTGTTAAGTCATCTGCAAGAATTTCAGAGAAAGGCATTGGAACCCACGAACATTCCCGAAGAATTTCTTAATCGGGAAGAACAAAGACTTAAAGCGGGGAAGGATAGAATGTTAAGACATCGCCAAAGGATCTGGATTCCTAAATATGGAACTCAAAGGGAAATAGTTTTGGAAGAAGCCCACAAATCCAAATATTCAGTACATCCAGGGAGCAACAAAATGTATAGGGACCTAAGATGAAACTTCTGGTGGCCATGAACGAAGAAAGTTGTAGCATAATTTATAGCCAAATGCATGCTTTGGTCAAAAGTGAAAGCTGAACATCAAAAGCTAACTGGCCTTTTACAACAGCCTGAAATCCCTGTGTGGAAATGCGATCAAATCACCATGGATTTCATCACTAAGCTACCAAAAACCTTAAGAGGACATGATACAATATGGGTTATTGTAGATAGACTCACCAGGTCAGCCCACTTTTTGCCAATACAAGAAAATTTTAAAATTGAAAAACTGGCAAAAATCTATCTACAAGAAATGGTTTCAAGACATGGGATACCCCTTTCCATTATCTCAGATCGTGATAGTCGTTTCACCTCTAGATTTTAGGAAGCATTCCAAACACCTCTAGGATCTCAAGTGAAATTGAGTACAACATACCACCCACAAACAAATGGTCAGAGTGAAAGGACCATCCAAACACTAGAACACATGCTTCGTTCATGTATTCTGAAATTCGGTGGAAGTTGGGGTACACACTTACCATTGATAGAATTCTCCTATAATAATAGTTACCATGCTTCCATACAAGCTGCCCCATTTGAAGCATATTATATGGGAGAAAGCGTAGGTCCCTAATATGTTGGAGTGAGACTGGAGAAAGTCAATTAACAGGTCTTGAAATCATACAAGAAACCACCAATAAAATCATCCAAATTAAGGAAAAGCTAGACGCAGCTAGGAGCCGACAAAAGAACTATGCTGATCAACGAAGAAAACCACTAGAATTTGTTATGGGAGACAATGTACTATTAAGAGTATCCCCCTGGAAGGGCGTGATAAGATTCCAAAAGCGCAGAAAGTTAAACCCTCGATTCATAGGCTCTTATCAGATAATAGAAAAAAATTGGTCTGGCAGCTTATAGATTAGAGTTGCCTCAAGAATTAAGCAAAATACACGACGTTTTCCATATCTCCAATCTAAGGAATGCATTATAGATTCTCAAACAATCATACCTTTAGATAACATCAAGGTTAATCCACAGTTAAACACTTCACCGATGAACCAATAGAAATCATACCAAGACAGGAAAAGAGACTTAGAAGGAGTAAGATCCCTATAGTCAAAATGAAATGGAATGCTAGGAAAAGACCAGAGTTCACATTTGAACGGGAGGATGAGATGTGAACCAAATACCCATACCTATTTCAAACTCAGGTAATGTTATCTTATATAGCAAAATGAAATTTCGGGGATGAAATTTTCTTAGAAGGGGGGGGGGGGAGAGTGTAACACCCATCAAAAACTATAATAGTTCATGTACGTAAGTAACCTAACCGGCCCATTATCCTTAAACCGAATCATGTCCAAATGGGCCAGCAAGAGCCCAAACACCAATATTAATCGATAATCTTAACTAGCCCAAAATTATTATCTAAATCAATAGAACTGGGTCACCTAAGAAGGTGAGGCCCAGTTACCTTAGCCCGCTAAAAACCGGCCTAAATAAAATTGTCACATTTATTCGAATTGGGCCATCTAAACAGATGAAGCCCGGTTGCCTTGTGGTCCATTAAGGATGGACAAAACCATCCAAATCCTTCCTTTGTGCCATAAACCCAACTATCGCCGCCACCTGTCTCCTTCTGACCCACCTTCTTCCCCCCATAAAGGCACGACACCATCCGCCTATTCCCCCCTAATCTACATACTAATGATTAGTTTGCATGCAACACTCTACCTTTGGTATATATGTATATTATATATATATGTGTGTGTGTGTGTGTGTAAGTATAACCACTAACCCCTCGTCTTCCATCATCACCGAAACCAACTTCCGGTCATCGGAAACATATAAACAAACTTGTCACTAGTAAGTTCTAACTCAAAACTCCCGTAGTACGAGCGCCTAAGCTGTAATGGACAACTTTAGCTTAGATTATTCGTGCCTAAGCTGTAACGGCCAACTTTAATATAGATCTATAACATATAATCAATGTATGAACTTGTAACAGGCAATCGACTCCACAAAAACATCACCAGCGACCCATAACCCAACTCGCAATCCTTTAACAGTGGGGGCATGTTCCCCATTTTTCATCCAAAACGTTTGGGGTGGATGAATGCTTGTCTCATATCTAAATCGCATGATTGTTGTGAGTGTATTATTATTATCGGGTAACTTGTCGGATGCTCATTCAACATAAGAAACGGTTATGGGTGGATCCACTTAGCTATTATATCTGTATGTTTCTTAGCTCGGGGATGGATTAAGAACCAATCTATCATTGTTAAAGTGATACCATGAGTTTGTATAATAACATTTGCATGTCTTTGTGATCAACTTAACATCACTCACTAGTTTATTGACAAACGTATCTTAAGCATGCATTTCAGGAACTAGATGAATTCAGGAATGGGAATCTAGCAAGTTCATGTGTCACTCACGAAGAATGAATCGGAAACGAACTTTGTTTATAAATAATCTATGTCGAACAATGTTAACCTTTATGTAAACGGTTTTATGATGTTTAATGAATAATGAATGTTTATGTTAGAAGTTGTAAATTATGAGCTTGATAAATTTATCAATCGGTAATGACTCGGTAATTAGAAAACCGGTTCGTTACAATTTGGTTACGTTCAAACGTCATACCAATGGACCATGTTGAATAGGACAAGTACTTAGAGGTTCAGAAACAAAGATATCCACATCATGTATAGTGAAGTCAGGAAGATAATAACGTCAAATAAGATGAGGACTTGCCATGAGAAGATGGGTAAAGTTTACTGACACAAATTCATTCAGCCAAATTCAAAATTAAAAATATTACATTCTGGATTACTTCCATTGGTATTGTCTTAATTATTAACTCCTAAGAAAAATAACACAAAGGGGATTTATCCATGAATACATACACTCTATCATCACCTACCCTCTCCAATGATATTATCAAGCATGAGCCCGGAATCATGACTAGGTGTGGTTAGTGAAACAGTGGAGTGACTTGTACTTGGCATAGAATTGGTACCTATAGTTGGAGTAGTACTTTTAAGGTGGTAGCATCTTTAAAATTAAATCCACTCAAATACCCGGGCCGAGTAATAACACTGCCTACTTCTATGTCTCCTGCAAGCATTGCCACCACTTGTGACATTGATGGTCTTTGCGTCGGTGAGGTTTGGATGCATAAAAGGGCGATTCTCGTCACTCTTTTTACCTCATTCTCATCATATTCAGACAATTCTTCGTCCACCAACTCAACTTCACTATTAGTTTCATGTAGGTTCCATGCCTAAAAAGATACCAAGAGAATCAGATCAAAAAAATATATACTATTAATATAATAATAGTATATATTATACCCACCCATTTAAGAAGATAAACTTTCTCATCTTCCAAAGATGAATCAGAATTCGGCCTTCCACTGATAATCTCTAGAGCTACAACTCCAAATCCAAACACATCAGCTTTTTCTGTAAGGTGTCCACGCATTGCATACTCCGGTGCCAAATACCCTCTACAAAACACACATAAATACATATCAAATACATATACACGTATACGTATACACACAAATTATATAAAATCTTACTTTGTGCCTGCAACACGAGTACTCATGTGTGTTTTCTTGTCATCATAAAGTTTGGCCAAACCATAGTTGTCAATCGCGTCTGTAGCGGGCGCGATAGCGAATAGCGTCGCGTATCGGCCATTTACCGCTACACAGTGCATATCGCCCGCTATCGAGCAATTAGCGAAGTCCGGCGAAGATTCCGGCGACGTCCTGTAGTTCTTTACCGGAGAAGATGAAGACAAGATGAAGAGCAGAGGAATAGCGGCTGAAAAGCATCTGGGTTTGTGTGTTCTAGACTTTTTAGGGTTATTTAACTTTATCAATTTACATGTTTAACCCCTCTATCTTTCATTTGTTTACATGTAGGACCTAAAACTTCTAAATTTTAGGTAGAAAGTATAAAATTAGTTTGTGTATATACACATTTGGTCCTTATACTTGTAAATTTGTACTTAAAAATATTTTTAATTTTTTTAATACCTTACGGCTATTTACGAAATAGCGGGCGCTATTTCATCGCTATCGCTACGTAGCATATCGGTAGCCCGTCGCTATTTACCGCTATTCGCTATCGATAACTATGGGCCAAACCAAAGTCTGAAATCTTAGGGTTGAGTTCAGAATCAAGTAAAATATTGCTAGCTTTAACATCTCGGTGTACAACCCACATTCGAGATTCCTCATGTAAATATGCAAGACCGCGTGCTATCCCAAGACATATTTCAAATCGGGTGGCCCAACTAAGAAATAGCCTGTTGTCTCCTACATCATAGACCCCGAACGCAACATTATAGTTTTATGCTATAACTAATGTCAAACAACTGTACTTGTGACGAATGTGATATGATCTCTCTTACCGAACAATGCGTGATCAAGGCTGTTGTTCTCAAGATACTCGTAAACAAGAAGTCGTTTGTCACCTTCAATGCAGCATCCATATAATTTAACAAGGTTGCGGTGTTGGACAGCGGATATTGTTGAAATCTCAGCAGTAAACTGACCCTTGCCCTGGTGGGAGGCTACAGAGAGCTGTTTAACAGCTATTACTCTTCCATCATTCAGTGTTCCCTGTTACCAACAAAAAGTTTTTAGGATTAATCATGGTTAAGTTTGAGTTTAAAAAAGCAAAAATGGACTGTTAATGGAAAGTATAAAGTACCTTGTAAACAGGTCCGAAACCTCCCTCACCAAGCTTATTTGCAGGACTAAAACCATCAGTTGCATCTCTCAGGTCTCCATAACTAAAGGTATCTGGTCTAGTGTCAATTCCGAAAAACTCTGTAAATCAGAAAAATCACTTCTGATCAGAAGAAAAGTTTTTTTTTTTGTAGACAATTAATGTGTCAGATATGACTATAATTATTATACAATTTCAACAATAATCAAACTTTAAACAAGATTATAATTCACTCTGGGTGATTTTTCACACATTTGACATATTTCCTTTTTAGCTATCTTTTTAATTTACCCATTTGACAATAACTAATTATGTGCCCACAACAAATATTAAATTTGCTTGGTATGCAAATTGAGACATTTTTCATCTATATTTAAAAACAAATCCAGAAAACTACCTTCATATTTGTAATATGCATCCTGCTTTTTGCTTCGCTGACGAAAAATATACAGGGATAATAATGACAGAAAGCTAACTAATGCAATAGGAACCACAATCCCAACAATTAAACCGGTCCTATGCTTCCTATTCTTCTTTGTTAGTCATGCAGGTTGGGCAACGAGTTGAAACAGGTCACTCTGGGTATGGGTCAAAACAGGCCGGGTCAAGCTGGTCTAGCCCACATACCCTTTTTTAAAATAGTTGATGCATTAATAATTTAGGAGGTTTTCTGCACCAAGAATAGACTTTGGATGACTTTGAACCCATTTTATCAGTTCCCCATTTAGCTAACTTTCTGATATACCTGTTTGACCCGTTTGAGATAAAGACCAACCCAAATCAACCCATTATTAGTAATTTTGGTCAAAAATGTCAAACTCGCTACAAAATCTCATTTAGGATTTGTATTTATCCAACCATTGGCTTAGGAAAAATAAAAGTTGACAATGAAGAAGTGCATTATCAACACAAACCTGCAAATAGATGTCAAAGACACGCCTTCCGGTACTTTTCCAAGTGCGTCCATCTTCTATCTCCAGTTCTGCAAAGTGGAGGGTCACTGTGTAGTTACCATTTTCCAACCCTAAACCATAGTATCTTAATGATCCAGCAGAGAGTCTCGCTGTTTGAAAAAGTTCTGAATCTAAAGTGCCTGTGGCGGCGTGGTTTATTTGATTCTGGCCGGTCATAAAGGAAATTAGGGAGATCTCTTCCCAGGTAGGCTTTCTGGTTTGGTAAGGTAAAGAATGGTCACTCCCTACAGCTACTTAATACCAAAATCAGTTTTAATATGCAGATAGACATGTGGGTTTGTAGGAAGAAAATATATATCACTTAGATACAGTTGAAACTTTTTAGTATTTTCTTATCATAATCTTTAGGAAGAATAAGAGTGTTGGTGTAGTTAGTTAGGTCATTTGATTTGATAGTGAGCAGGTTTTGGAAGGTTAAGGTGATTGGTGCAAGTGTGTAACAAATTTAGCAAGTTGATCAGTAAATAAAGAAGTAGATTGTTGTATCATACTTCAACTTTTAAGTTGGAACGTTAAGGTGATTTTTAGATTGGTCAAATGACCAAAATGTAAAGAGGTTTACAAATCAATTTTATCACATACGATTCGGAATTGTTGGATACCCCGTGTACTTCAAGAGTTCAAGGTGCTCTCAAACAGTAATGGATTTTCGATTGATCTCCGCGGCGTAGCGCGGAGTAAAGATTCTAGTTGAAAGATAAAGTACAAAGTTGCAAATAACGTTAACATTCAACCGTTTACAATTAATCAATAAAACAAATAGCAAAAAAAATCAAATGTTTAGATTGCTTGATCCGAACAAATAATAAACCTAGGTTAAATAATTCTACAATAATAATTTTATTATTATACTATGTATTAATTAGAAAATAAGATGAACAATATTTAAGATATAGAAACGAGATAAGTTTTATTTCATTTGGTTTCTGAAACAAAATATGTGTTGTTGCAGTGGTTGGTCAGGTATTTGTTGATTGTTGTGGCTCTGGTTCGAACCTTTTCTTCCCTGGTTTACTTTTTTTTCTTAATACACGTGTCATTTCCACAAGTATTATGTTGCAGCATAGTGGACCACAGTTAATTTCATCACCAACACGTGGCCATCTCTTTGCTTTAAATATGGCAGCTTGCTACGTGTCATATGATGTTGCTGCATAGTGTACTATAATTAATTTCGTGATTTATAGTTTCATCTCTTTGCTTTAAAAAAAAGCTAATATATTGTTCCACCTGTGTTTTCTTGATCTCTCTCATTACGAAAGCCAACCCCAAAATGAAAACCTTAGATCCTTGCTTCTTCTGATTGGGTGAAGGGGAGGTAGAAATGGGGTTAATCGGTGTTAGGCAAGATGATGGTGGTTGTGGAATGTCGATGTGGTTGCATGTTGGAGAAATGGATATGGTTCTAGGTGGTGGTGCGGCGACGAGGGTGTTAGTGGTTGCCTACCATTCCTTCCATCTCTCTCTCTCTGTGTCATCTAACCCAAAATGAAAACCTTAGATCCTTCACCGCCATTACCGACATTTAGGGAAAATTGTGACACCCGTCACCCTCATCTTTCTTCCGATTGACAATAATAGCCCTTCAAATATTTCCATTATAGTCCCTATAAGTTTCGTCGTTTTCAAAATTTATTTTAGAGTAAACTAAAAGTTTGTCATTAATATTTATTATGAATCGGGTATACGTTATTATCAAATGTGTATCCGGAATGGATATTATAAAAATTTCAAGTTTATAAAAGTTTTTAAGTTAAACTTAGTTAATTTGGTTAAGTTTTATAAAGAGAAAACTAACTAAATTAGGATAAAACTAACTTAGTTAAAACCTGAGGGACCAATTTTGCCAATATACAAAACTTTTAAAACAACCTGATTTTTCCCGCTTGATCGGTTTTCTGGCGGTTGATTCCGGCCGGCGATCAAACTTTCCGGCGACCACCTAACTCGCTCGTTAATGCATCTTTAATCTTAAAAATTAATGCAATACAATTCTCCATCCGTAATAAAGAGTTTCTGGTTATCAATTCGGTTTTAAACGCGTTTAAATGAGAAGTTTAATCCAAGGTTGAGTTGTAACCGATAGGGTTCAAGAAGCTTGCATAACGCTTGTTTTACTCAACCATTATATATATAAATCCTACCATTTGAGTTCTGAACGTTTAAGCCTCATAAACCCACAAAAAAAAAACATTCAAAACGCGACCATAATCGCTTGGATTTTTGCTTCAAAGCTTCGAACTTGTTGCTTCATTTTCAAGCATCATACGTGTTTGTAAGTTTAAATTCTTGTTGTCGTTTCGTTTCTTATATCTTTCCGAACAAAAGCCCCATTACTCAGATCGTTTATCTTGTTGAATCCGAGTTATTAAAATCAAGGTTTAGGGTTAGGTTTTCATGGAATATTTGGGGAAGATGATGAGTTTAAGATTATTGTATAAAGAAAAATTGGTTTAAATTAATTCAACGTAATACATGATGGTCTAGTGGTTGAGAGCATGTGCAAGTTCTGCAACAACTCTAGTTCCGGTCTGAGCAAACCACGAGTTCAGCCTTTTTTTTCTGAACTTTATATTAGTTATTTAAGCATTATTTTTATATGTATATATATAAATATATATTTATTAAAATTTAAAATAACCATAACTAATTTTTTTTTGCTCCAAAAATTTTGAAAATTTAGGTGTAACATCTTGACACCCTAAAGAAAATTATCAAATTTTTATTTTGTGGAAATGTCCTATTTTCATATTTTTATTGAATTTATTTGTTTTAATATCTGTTGTAAAACAAGGTCTCGAAGGCCGAGTACTCCCCGAGTAATCGCTACAAGTTAGTTTGCCGAGTACCGATTACTCTACGCCTAGGACGAGTATTCCCCGAGTACTCTCCGACTAGGCCGACAACTACCCGAGTACTCCCGACTCCGACTAGGGGGCGCTTAGCGACTTTTGCAAAGCATAGTTTTAATCATATTTCATTGATTAAAAATTTATTTTTATTGATTTTAATCTCAAACTTTTTGGGAAATTATTTCTAATCATTATGAACTAAAATAAAAATATTTGGTTCAGAAAACATGTATTTTTATTAATTTTCCTATTTTTAATCATTTAAACATGATTTAATCTCATTAAATCAGTTTTAAATATAAATAAGTTTATAAAAATTACGGGAAAATTATTTTCATTGATTTACATTAGAAAGCATCCATTTTATATAAAAATAGCATTTTTTGGATCATGTCATGTATTATTAGTCTTATTTATGTTTAATTAGACATAATTAAACATTTATTTATTTATACTATTTAAAGATCTATTTTATAAATATTTTTCTTATAAAATAGAAATATTTCTATGTTTGAAAATCTTAATTACCATTTGTTGGATCATTGTGAAACTCATAATTATTTAGTTATACATATATGATTATTGTATTTATTTTAATTTAGTTAAAGTAATTAACTAAATTATTTTGCCTTAATTATTCCACAACATAATTTACGCAAATATTCAATTAGTAATAATTATATTACCTACACCACATTTATAAAATTTGACATATCATTTTTTTATATACAACTTCTACATTAATTTGATTTATCATAAAAACTCTAATTCCCCAAATCGACTTAACAAACCCTAATGCCTTAGACCCTAGACACTTTAGACTCTTAGACATTTCCATATTAGTATTATATTACGTTATAGGTTGAATTCCTCGGAATTCCCATTACTTAGCTCACGACCGCTTAAGTTGGATTTTGATCGCTTTCGCAAACTGTGAGTATACCTTCCCCCTTTTTCATTTTATTTTTGGGGCTATTCATGTACTTATATCAAGTTTCTATTTCCTTTTACTAAAATAGCAATTCTCATGTGTGTTTTCTTCTGTTAATTTGTGTGTCTATGACTTGTCAAAATCATTAACCTTTGAGGGCCTGACATTTCAATGAATAATACTATGGTATATACCCTTGTGACTTTGTTGAGAGTCCTTGTCATTGCTATGTATTTCATTACTACTAGCACATACTATATATATTTCCTTTCATTTCATAGGGTTGATTTTGACTGATACTACTTATTACATATTTGCAAACGGTATACAACACATGAATTGCTAAATTCTTTTACTATATGTATTCAAAACAGGGTATGCTCACCAATACAGTTTTTGTATTGACAAAATTATTTTTGTACATGTTTCAGGTTATTTTGAGATGCATTCTTAAAGATTTCGTATTTATATTTAGATTTTGATTTATTGTATTTCAGTTAGTTGCCATTTAGAGTCGTTGTATTTCTTTCAATATAATAAACTATTTAATCAATGTATCAACATTTACATTTTTAGTCCATGAGCTATTGAACAATCGTCACTACGTGACACCTCGATGTTTCCGCCAACGGTTGGGGTGTTACAGATTGGTATCAGAGCCATGGTTATAGGGAATTAGGTTGTTAGAATGCCTTTTAGCCTAGTCTATAACTAAGCTTACTTTCACGAGTCCTCTCGTGTATATTTCTCTTATTTTTTATATTTTCTTTCAAGATATTTTCGCTATGATTCTTTCTCGTTATTCTTTCGGTATTTTGCTCGGAAAAGAAGACACTCGTATTTCACAAACGAAATGATATCACCAACTTAGGAGTGACATCCATACCTTGGAGATTAGTTTCACTCTTCTATATATTTTACATCTTTTGGATAAATATCTTTGAGATAGGAGTGATACCCAGACCTCAAAGAGTATTTCCTTCAAAAAAAAAACTTAACCACTAAGCTGGGATTGATATCATTAACTTAGTGATTGGTTTCATTCCACAATTGTTTTCAATTTTGAAATACATCTTTGAGTTAGGAGTGAAATCCACATCTCAAGGATCTATTTCTACATCTCGTTTCAAAGTCTCGCTAAAAGTTTTGAAATTTACCAGTGACGGGGTATGTGCAATCGGGAAGGATGACCATTTATTCATAGGTTTAAGTACATTCCCCATAAGTCACTAATAATATTTCACTTTCTTTGGCTTGTCACCAGTTTCGTTAGAAATATTTTCAGTGTCACATTCCATTATTGGTATACTTTTCATTTGCTGTTTGAACTCTTATCATAATTTTCTATAATGAAGTTATTATCTCTTTTGAGTTTTTCCCTATTAATAGCTATCGCTATTAGTGCATTTTTTTTCCGTTTTCTGTTATTAATTCTTATGTTTTGTTTAACATTTGGATTTTAAGTTCCATCATCTGTTGTTTTATATACTCGTTGATCGTTCGCTTTTCATCAACATTACTAAAACTTCTATGCCCTATTTTATCGCATTAAAACTTAAACTATTTCTTTTATGTTTCGTGATTTTCATAAAGCATCATTTCTATTGTCCAAAAACATTTTCCTATGGCATAAATTTTAAGTTTATTGTTTAACCATTGATCACATCTTGATTCTTGACCGTTGCACAGTTAAACACGAATGTGGTTTCAAACTTATTTACTCATCTTGTTATTATCATTATGGTTACAAATGTACTCGATCGATGTCACAGTATATCTCTAAACTACTCCCTTGTGTCTCTACAAAATACATAACATCATAAATGTTTATCCATCCAACACACACCAGTACAGTACTCTCTAAAGCGATTACCTTAGCAATTTACTCTATGTTTCCATCTCATAAAAGCACAAAACCCAAGTACCCAGCTTTGGAGAAACGTATTCATCAGATTTGCACATCTTATACACACCTGGTATCTTGAAACATTTAGCGTGCTATGAGCCCAAAGAGATGCCTTAACAACTTTTACAAACAAACAATTTTTCAACGTATCAATTTCGCACATTATGATAATTCAAGGTTTCAAGTTTAATCAAAACGGATAACACTCGGATTTTCCCAAACATTTTATAAGTATGGAAGATTTTTCAACTTTAATGAGGTTTTAACTTGTAAACAGAAGGAATGTTTTAATACAGAAAAGTTCTACTTCTCAAAATTTGTCAAGGCATTCGGGACCATATGCAATCCTCTCCCTGTTCTACCCACATTTTTCCAAACACTATCCAGGGGAATCAACCCAAACCAAATCAGATTCTCCATTGTCTTCAAACAACCCAGAAACTTATACCAAAATTTTCAAATACCGAGCTGATTCACTCAGTCAACGTAGCACGAGAAATTGTGCGTAGTGGACCTTCAACGTTGAATTGGGTTTTTGAAGATGGTTTACCAACTGACACTTAAGACTTGGAACTTACACGTTACTCACAAACCCTACTATATCAGTGTTGTGACACGATCATTCTTTTAAAACTTAAAGTGGTATATTTTCAAAAATTATATGTTACAATCTTTTCACATTCGTGTTATTTCGAAACTTCAAACTTTTTACAATTGGAGTCTATTCATGTCATATACATTGACTTTTAACATTTATGCTATTTGAATATTGGTCTTTTGAAACACATTTGATTTATATGGTTTCCTCTTGCATTTTATAAACTTGTTTTGCATATTTACAAAGACAAATATAAACCTTCTTGCTTTCATATAACGGATTGAATAGATGTTTTCGGGAAACGAAACTTGCGACTGATAATACACCTTATAACACTTTTCAAACTCGAATTCTCGTAAACACATGAAAATGTGTACCTACAAAATCCTTTCAAGTGAACCTATTTTGAATCTAAAACATTCTTCGATTACTAAAAAGTTTATTCTCATTCTTTCAACTATATTACAAAGTTCGAGTAAACTACGTTTTTATACACGAAAATTTATCTTTTAATACTGGCACTCCCCCAGTCGCAAAACTTTTGGTCTAAACATTGGACATATCCTCATCGGAATTTTGCTAAATGTCTTTTATCGTGTAGTGCATATATGCAAAACTATTGAATTTAAACCCTCATACCAGTAGACTATATGTCAGTTATGCGCACTTTCATTTGCAGTAAATTTCATTATTCTATTCTTACATCATTTTATTATGTTCGCGCATTATTCTCGCATTATTCCTTTATTGGTTGTTATTCTTACGCGTTATTTGTGGTTATCTCACACTATTTATTAGCAGTTATTCTTACCTCACTGATTTTGAGCTTTACTCAACTCGTTTACTCTCATTTTGCGCAATTGTGCGATTTACTCGATTTATATTCAAATCAAAATTTTATGCTATACTTATATACTTTTTCATCCAACGCAAAATTTTGTATGCATATTTCCCTGTTTTGAGCAAGACCCTGCTATACTTTACATTATTTTGTTCATCATCACGGCCAATGAACATACTAGTTGATTACTTGTATGAGATCTAAGCCGGTGCCCACGTACGACTCGGATGAGAGTATTACTCCAATCCGAGGGGAGCGGTGAAATTCTAGGAGTTTATCAATATAGGTGTTTAGAGTCCAACGATGTGAACAGAAATTTACCGGTTAAAGGTGAACCCGAAAGGTGAAGAACCTCTAACCATTTCTCATACTTACATGTTATTCCCATTACGGTTAGAGGGAAAACCCAGAAGGGAAGGACCTCTAACCATGTCATGATTGAACATTATTCCATTGCAGTATCTATTACTTAATACATATTGGTTGCACGCATTTGTTTCTAGTATTACTTAGGATAGGATTATGGAAAAGCATAACACCCTGGTGTAAGGTAAATCGATGATTACGGTCCGGAACACAATCATCGGTTTACAGGTACAGGAGGGTGGTGTGTAATTCTATTTAGGTTGTTGGTAGACAATCAGTACGAATTCAAAGTATCGGGAGTGTGGTGGGTCAGCTGCGGTACACCCTATATATAAGCATAAACGATACTGCGGGAACGGACAAGGAGTCTAACCAAGAACCTACCCATTACTTTATAATTACCTCTTCAGTAGATTGTTGACTAATAGCTAACATTTTTATAAGAACGTTGTTACACAAGCTTCAATTTGTCTTCCTGGAGTTTTTCTTCTGACCACCCACACAAAAAAAAAACTTAATTCTTGTATGCCTTACACACTCCGTTCATCGGAATCTCGTTGCATGTCCCTAATTAAGTTCAGTCAGAAACTTTTTTCTAAAGTAGGGGAGACTGCTTCATTAGTATCTCTGCCCCTCACCCGTTACACATTTCCAAACCTTCCTCATTTAAACTCTCAACTTTCTAACTTTGGGTCAAATGTCAAAGATTTTGAAACATTTACTTTGGATATTAGATAACTATTTTAAATCTCGGTCAAATCATAACTGATATATATAATAAATAAATATATATATATATATATATATTGTTAACCTACTTGACTTCTACAACACCTTTTGTTTCATAGTAACCTCAACTTAAAAGAAATTTCGAGACGAAATTTTCTTAAGTAGGGAAGACTGTGACACCCGTCACCCTCATCTTTCGTCCGATTGACAATAATAGCCCTTTAAATATTTCCATTATAGTCCCTATAAGTTTCGTCGTTTTCAAAATTTATTTTAGAGTAAACTAAAAGTTTATCATTAATATTTATTATGAATCGGGTATACGTTATTATCAAATGTGTATCCGGAATGGATATTATAAAAATTTCAAGTTTTATAAAAGTTTTAAGTTAAACTTAGTTAATTTGGTTAAGTTTTATAAAGAGAAAACTAACTAAATTAGGATTAAAACTAACTTAGTTAAAACCTGAGGGACCAATTTTGCCAATATACAAAACTTTTAAAACAACCTGATTTTTCCCTCTTGATCGGTTTTTCCGGTGGTTGATTCCGGCCGGCGATCAAACTTTCCGGCGACCACCTAACTCGCTCGTTAATGCATCTTTAATCCTAAAAATTAATGCAATACGTTTCTCCATCCGTAATAAAGAGTTTCTGGTTATCAATTCGGTTTTAAACGCGTTTAAATGAGAAGCTTAATTGAAGGTTGAGTTGTAATCGATCGGGTTCAAGAAGCTTGCATAACGCTTGTTTTACTCAACCATTATATATATAAATCCTACCATTTGAGTTCTGAATGTTTAAGCCTCATAAACCCACAAAAAAACCATCCAAAACGCGACCATAATCGCTTGGATTTTTGCTTCAAAGCTTCAAACTTGTTGCTTCATTTTCGAGCATCATACGTGTTTGTAAGTTTAAATTCTTATTGCCGTTTCGTTTCTTATATCTTTCCGATCAAAAGCACCATAATTCAGATCATTTATCTTGTTGAATCTGAGTTATTAAAATCAAGGTTTAGGGTTAGGGTTTCATGGAATATTTGGGGAAGATGATGAGTTTAAGATTATTGTATAAAGAAAAATTGGTTTCAATTAATTCAACGTAATACATGATGGTCTAGTGGTTGAGAGCATGTGCAAGTTCTGAAACAACTCTGGTTCCAGTCTGAGCAAACCCACGAGTTCAGCCTTTTTTTTCTGAACTTTATATTAGTTATTTAAGCATTATTTTTATATGTATATATATAAATATATATTCATTAAAATTTAAAATAACAATAACTAATTTATTTTTGCTCCAAAAAATATGAAAATTTAGGTGTAACATCTTGACAACCTATAGAAAATTATCAAATTTTTATTTTCTGGAAAGTATCCTATTTTCATATTTTTATTGAATTTATTTGTTTTAATCATATTTAATTGATTAAAAATTCATTTTTAATGATTTTAATCTCAAACCTTTTGGGAAATAATTTCTAATCATTATGAACTAAAACAAAATTATTTGGTTTAGAAAACATGTATTTTTTATTAATTTTCCTATTTTTAATCATTTAAACATGATTTAAACTCATTAAATCAGTTTTAAATATAAATAAGTATATAAAAATTTTAGGAAAATTATTTTCATTGATTTAAATTAGAAAGCATCCATTTTCTATAAAAATAGCATTTTTTGGATCATGTCTTGTATTATTACTCTTATTTATGTTTAATTAGACATAATTAAACATTTATTTATTTATACTATTTAAAGATCTATTTTATAAATATTTTTCTTATAAAATATAAATATTTCTATGTTTGAAAATCTTAATTACCATTTGTTGGATCATTGTGAAACTCATAATTATTTAGTTATACATATATGATTATTGTATTTATTTTAATTTAGTTAAAGTAATTAACTAAATTATTTTGCCTTAATTATTCCACAACATAATTTAAGCAAAAATTCAATTGGTAATAATTATATTACCTACACCACATTTATAAAATTTGACATATCATGTTTTTTATATACAACTTCTACATTAATTTGATTTATTATAAAAACTCTAATTCCCCAAATCGACTTAGCAAACCCTAATGCCTTAGACCCTAGATACTTTAGACTCTTAGACATTTCCTTATTAATATTATATTACGTTATAGGTTGAATTCCTTGGAATTCCCATTACTTAGCTCACGACCGCTTAAGTTGGATTTTGATCGCTTTCGACTGTGAGTATATCTTCCCCCTTTTTCATTTTACTTTTGGGGCTATTCATGTACTTATATCAAGTTTCTATTTCCTTTTACTAAAATAGCAATTCTCATGTGTGTTTGCTTGTGTTAATTTGTGTGTCTATGACTTGTCAAAATCATTAACATTTTAGGGTCTGTCATTTCAATAAATAGTACTATGGTATATACCCTTGTGACTCTGTTGAGAGTCCTTGTCATTGCTATGTATTTCATTACTACTAGCGCATACTATATATATTCCCTTTCATTTCATAGGGTTGATTTTGACTGATATTACTTATTACATATTTGCAAACGGTATACAACACATGAATTGCTAAACTCTTTTTCTACTATATGTATTCAAAACAGGGTATGCTCACCAATACAATTTTTGTATTGACAAAATTATTTTTGTACATGTTTCAGGTTATTTTGAGATGCATTCTTAAAGCTTTCGGATTTATATTTAGATTTTGATTTATTGTATTTCAGTTAGTTGCCATTTAGAATCGTTGTATTTCTTTCAATATAATAAACTATTTAATCAACGTATCAACATTTACATTTTTAGTCCATGAGCTATTGAACAATCGTCACTACGTGACACCTCGATGTTTCCGCCAACGGTTGGGGTGTTACAAAAAATCTCCGCCGCGGTCAGCACCATCATTACCATCTTTGTTCTTTACTTTTTCAAATAATGTGTTTTTGGCCAGGCTGGGTTGACTCAGGTTGGATGTGTTGCCTCATGGAACAGTTGGCTGCCCAAAAAGGTCAATAATCATCTATGTATGTTTCCTTTGTGTTTTCTATGGTTTTTGAATTATATTTCTACATTTTGTTAAGGTGTTTAATGGAGAAAACAATGGTGTTGTGGGTTACTTTCTTTTTAAGCATCTGTTGCTTGGAAATATGAAGAAAACGACATGTATTGAAATAAAGATGTGTCATTGTGTCATCAGAGGTAGTGAATTTCTGGAATCACTTTTTTTTTTCCTCAAAATAATAACATAGTGAGAGCTCAAGTCAGTTGACTTTTCAACCTTGTTAGTCCATTGTTTTTGTGTTATTTTGCTGTATACTACCACCTATATAATTATTCATTAATTTTTACTTCAAATGCATCACTGATCATTGTTCGCGACTTGAGGAAAATAGCTTTTTTGCTTAGTTGAAGCTGAAGGATGTAAATGCTCTTTTTAAAGGTTGAACTTGCACTTCTTCGTGTCGCAAAAATCGACTGCTAAAATGTAAGCCTATTTGTTTTTACATTTTAGCTAAAATCGCCACTCAAAAGTATTGTATTTGTTTTGTAGGATTAATAATATAATTAACTTAGGTGTTTAAATAGCATAAGGCTTTTTTGATATTTGATTCCATACTTTTTAGCATTCTTTTTTTAAATATATTCAACGATTATGAATATAATATTTGTTACTTTTTAATTATTTTTTTTGAACGGCCAACAAATTGGAATCACTCACGGAACACTGAAGTATCATCGTGTCACCAGTGTTACCACGCGATAATATTCCACCACCAAGTCACCAATTCAGGAGGAAACTCATAATTATGAGAAAACCCCCTTTGTGAGATTCGAACCCAGGACCTTATGGCCCCTAAGTCTTATCTCACCACCAAGATACCACTAGGCTATAATGCCTTGGGTACTTTTTAATTACTAAAATGGTATAACTTAAAAGAATAAAAATATATTAAAACGTTTACAAGGATTACTACTATTATGAAATGTGTCCATTCTAATTACGGTAAGTTTGTTAATTTTAATCGGAAGTGGAATGAGTCAAAAGGGGCGGAACGGGTTGTAAGTCATATGAATGCATCATATTTTTTTTTTTGAAAGGTTTAGATCAATGGAAATCCTTGTACAACCCTAACCTATTGGTCCCAAGTTCGAATCCCTACCCACACACCGGTGTCCTCCTTGCCTAAGCTCAAACCGTTACGGGGAATTTTTTTGTGGTGTGCATGAATCGAACCTGTGACCTCCTCCCAGGATGGGAACCCCTAAGAGAAAACCCACCCTACCTCAAACCAGCTGAGCTGGAGATCATTGGCAAATGCATCATATTTGTATAAACCTTTTTATTTTTGTGTTTAGTTATCACATAGAAATTATAACATACTAAAAAACCTGAGCAAAAAAATATGGTACGCCATGCTTTTACCCACTTCTTCATCAACATGGGATTTAGGAGCCACTTGACGCATGGCTTTAATATTTCAGAAACAAATATGTAAATAAGTATGAAATGCCGGCAACATTAGCAGTGGTCAACTATTCTACGTTATGCATTAATTTCCTCAATTTCATCTTGGTCTGTTTATTATGATTTTTGGCCTCTATGTCGGTTTACTTTGCTTACTCTTTACCAATGGATGTGTCAAATTTCATCATGGATTATGCCGACTGTCAGGAAGTTCAAGTTTCGAAAGCAGATGGTGGATCTTTTAGAAACTAGGAAAAGGATGTGCATGGATATACCTATGATCATCCACATGGTAACTCTGAGTTTGCAAAGAACATGGTGGTGTAATGGTCGAACACACGTGTCGATTGTTATGTCAAGTACCGGTATTGTAGTGGTACTAAAGCACGCTGCTCACAGCCATCTAAATACTTTCTATCTATTCACAATCTATTCAAAAGGTAGTCGATCGTTGTCGCTGCAACGCGCGACGAGAGAATAACTAGTTATTATCATTATTATTATTATTATTAAATCCAAATGAATAAGATGTTTTTATAATAAGAAATAACATTGTATGAAAAGATAAAAGATTTGAAACTTAAAATACATAAGGGAGTATTGATGACTGAATAATTTGTGATATTATTTTTTTTTCAATTCTCACAAGAAGCCATGTGGCACATTCAAAAGAGGGAGGAGGCCACCAATGAATGTCACATTATCAAACACCAATTCTTTTATATATATTAAAGATATCATAAAGGCTAAAAAAAGACATAACTCTAATATCAATATTCAATACCTAAGCTAAAAACAATGCGTAACTCTAATATTAACACCTATTATAAAGGTTAAAAAAGCATAAAGGTAACAGTAGAAGCAACTCTGCAATTAATCAATAACTAAACTAATCTTATATAACCTACCAGAGTTTAAAGGTATCTCATTGACCTTCTCAATACTATCCATACTAACCCTAAACTAACTCGCTAACAACTCGACACGATGATGTAGACCTTCTGGGTCGATTAATAATTATTTTTACACCTTTTAAACATTTATTAACTTCTACATACATATTGGATAAACATTGTCAATTATTATCATTGGAATAAAGAAAAGTAATGAATAAATATTAATGTAAAGAAAAAGGTTTTCAGAATAGCTGTTGCTAATGTCGAGGTTACTGAATACACTTTTCTGATTTTGTGATTTATGAAGTTGTTGAGCCTATATTTATAATATTAGTAGAGTAAACAAAACAATAAGTCTTTATTTTAATTTAGTAGATATCTCTTAAAAAAGTTGAAGATGTATTTTGTTTTAAATGAAGAGATAAATATCTACCAACTTTTTTTTATATTATCTTTGCTGAGGTTATTTCTTTTATTCGGTTAAACTTTTGAAGATATGTTTCTATATTTACAAATACTATTTAACTATATCGTAATATTACTTCAACAATTTCTATAAATTAAAACAAATAAATATAATGCAAAAATAAAATTCATATTTTATTTCCCTTGTATATCTGTAATTCAAATATAAGATTTATAAAAATAATTTTAATTTCACTATCCATATTTTTATTTTTATTTTTAAATATCTTGAACACATGCCACATGGCACACTCAAGGGAGAGGTAATAGCTTTGGTTAATTATAGATATATAGACGGTTGTGTTACGTTTAGATTTTCGAGCACATGTTATGCCTTAATTGTTTGTTTACGTTGATTTATAAAATAATAATAGTTAGGGGAATTGGATTTCAACAATTCAAAGTTAAAACTTTGTTTTGTATAATCTATATTTAAGAAATAAGAAATTCTTTACAATAGTCCAAACTTTCAAATTATTTTCCTTAAATGAGTTTTTGTTAACTACATTTAACCCAGCTAGTGGATGTTGACATGGCATGCTGACACTTACATGGATGCTGACATGGCATGCAATGTCAACATCCATGTCAGCGTCCACAAATTAGGTTATATTAAGTAACAAAATCTCATATGAGGAAAAATACTTTGAAAGTTAGAATTGTTGTGGGAAATTACTTAAGTACAAATTACTTAAATCTTTCTAAATTCTCAATTACCCTATGGTTCTCTTAGGATCCCTAACCGATATATATATATATATATATATATATATATATATATATATATATATATATAGTGTGAGGTTCAATGCAGAACCTCAAAAAAGTGGGGAAACCGAAAAACCATGCATTTAACATGTAAAAAAATGTTTTTTTTTTCATATTTCTTTGGAGCTTTTGCTTATAGAAATATGTAGAAGCGGTTCCAATAAAAAATTAATTTTTGTATTATTTTTTTAAACTCATTTTAAGCGTTTTTTTAAATTGATTTTTTATTAGAAAGGCTTCTACAAGCATTTGTATGTAAAAGCTCTAAAAGACTTATATATATAGGGAAATGATATTTTGGAAACCCACTTGAGTTGAGAAAACCTTTGAAAACCCATGTAAAAAACCATTATTATTTTTTTAAAAAATAACCAATGTAAAATACATGATTTTAAGCATTTTGGGCAAAAAAAAAATAACAAAAGCGATGATGGCATTTTTTTTTAAAATAAACAAAGTTGCTAAAAAACATATGTTTTCAGCTATTTACCTATGTTTTTAGCAACTTTGTTTATTTTTTTTAAAAAAAATCCCATCGGCTTTTTTTTATTTTTTTGGCCCAAAACGCTTACAAACATGTATTTTACATTTGTTATTTTTTTCAAAGAAAAAAATTATTTTTTTACATGGGTTTTCGAAGGTTTTCTCAACTCAAGCGGGTTTTCATTTATAATTGACCTATATATATATATATATATATATATATATATATATATATATATATATATATATATATATATAGTGTTAGGTTATTTTCAGAAGAGGGTTTTAGTGCGAGAAGAAACCTAAATCTTGATTTTTATTAAAAAGGGTTCATATATTTTTCAAGTTTTTACTTTTTATATATCATTGTTTATGTTAAATATACAAAAACCCATAAAATTAATGCAATCAAATGTTTTTTTAAGATTTAAACTCTTTCCTACACACGTGTTATAATATGCGTAGGTAATGTTCCTACACAAAATTTATACATGTGTAGGTTTTATAAATTAATGAAATTGCTTTATATACTTGCTTTATTTTTGAGATAGATGAATAAACAACACATTTCAACAATTTTCATATATTTTATTTTTAAAAACATGATAAAAATGAATTACTTATCTTCTTCTCGCACTTCTCGCACTAAAACCTCTTCTGAAATTAACCATCCCCTATATATAGTGTTATATATATATATAGTGTTATATATATATATATAGGTTTAGGTTCGTGTACAAATGACATATTTCATGAGAAAATTTAAGAATTAACATGTAAGCATCATATTTTGGATTTAGGAATGATGTTTTGGGTTGTTTTGACTTGAAAAATGGCAAAAGCAACAATTTAAAACACATTACAATGTATTATAGTCATTTAAAATACAAAGGATGTTTAACGTCTAAAGCGTACAAAGGATCCTTTAACATACGTAATTATGAATACAAGGTGCGTAATTATCAAGAACAAGACGCGTTACTTTGAAAGGTAGGACGGGTAATTATGTCGAATCAATATATTTGTTCTCATGTCGTACATCGATTAATCGTGATTTTCTTCACTCTGCTTCATCTTCTAGGTTATGAGTTTCATCTTCCAAACACAAGAACCAACACCTTGTTGGTTAAGGAGGTGGTGACCGTCGATACAGTGATGGGAGCTGAATGTGGTTAACCGGTTGTGGAGCGCGGGATTGCAGAGTTGTTGATTGGAGCTTGATGATGGTGTTGCAGCTGGGATGCTGATAGGGAAGGTGAAGGAGATATGTTGCAGATGTGCGTAATTCTATTTTAATTTTGGGTAATTCTGAATTTGTCCTTAGTACGTTTCATAGGATAGCAAACCTGTGTATGTTAACCTACCCCTAATTATTACATAGAGTTTTTTTTAGAACGACCAACACAAAACTTTTTTAGGTGTTACTTTACCCAAACCAAATGGACTCGCTACCACGTGTGTAATGAACTCTTTCTGTAATAATTTGAAAATTTAACCTATCAATATTTCAAAATTATCAAATCATACCTTGTTCCAAAATCAACTCGGTTTATATGATTGGTTTTATGATATTCCTTGTTCACGGCCACTTAAATCTCTACGGAATGGAATGGAATTCGGATGGAATTGGAATGTGTATTCGACTTTTTATGTTATTCGTAACAACAAACGAAGGAATTGTAAATGAACAACAACATACGGAAGGGAATCCACATTTCAATTCCATCGAGATTTCATTCTATTTTATGAAACAAACACATCAAAATTCCAAATCAAACTATGGTTCTCACGCGAATTCCAATTCCAATTCCTTTACAATCAATGAAACAAACACTATTGATTTTATTCAGGATAAACACTATGACTAATCTTGGTGCCAATATCGTTATTTTTTCGGTGGTTCCACTAGACTAGATATTAATGTCATGCCCAAATCGATATAATAATATTAGACTAGTTATATAATTATCAGATCTAAAGGTATTGTTATAATAAGTCAAAGTATAAGTCAACTCAGCAGGATTTAAAGTTTGGTTCATTTAATTACTTCTAAGTACACGGGGTAGAAGTGACTATTTCTGATAGTTGCTTCAAAAGTTTGTTATAGTTCGTTATAAGCTGATGAAAGACCAACCTAACCCTAGTTTTCTCTATAAATTGGGGTTATAGTAATCACTAGAGTTTAGTCAAAATTGTTTTCATCTTTCTTTTCTTTCATTGTATTTGTAATATGTGATGACTAGTTCTTCAATAAAAGTCGGTCTTTGAGTTGTGTTTGATTCTTGTTCAGTCATCTTTCTTGGTGTTTTACAGCAAGTGGTATCAGATCCAGGTTGGCTTAATTCAAGGAAGATTGGAGTGTTTTGGTGGTGTCTGTAATCGAAAAGTTCAAGAATGGTGTCGACGAAGTTTGAACTCGAAAAGTTCGATGGAAAGAACGACTTTAGGTTATGGAAGTTGAAGATGAGGGCACTGTTAGTCCATCAGGGGGTTGTTGCTGCTCTAAAATGCGAAGATAACCTTCCTGCTAGATTAACAGATAAATAAAAGAAACACGTGATGGAAAAAGCCCACAGTACAATAATCTTAAGTTTGGGAGACAGTTTCAAGAGAGGTTTCAAAGGAAACCTCTGCGCTGCTGGTATTTGGGCTAGATTAGAGTCATTGTATATGACTACATCTCTAGCTAATCGTTTGTATTTAAAGAAGAGATTGTATACATTTAATATGAATACATGGAAGTCTTTAGAATATCATACATAGGAGTTTAACAAATTCATCCTAGATCTTGAGAACATTGAAGTGTCTTTGGAATATGAAGATCAGGCTATAATATTCTTAACATCATTGCCTCCTAGTTATGAACACTTTGTTGACACTTTAATGTATGGAAGAGATACATTGTCAATGGAAGAAGTGTTGGCAGCTTTGAATGCTAGAGAATTAAAGAAGAGTAATGATGTGAAAAGAATATACAGGAGGACTATATGTGAGGGGCAGATCTAAATAAAGAAGTTTCAAGAACAAAGGTGGATCAAGGTCTAAGTCAAGATTTAAAAGAAACTTTTACATATGCAACTTTGAGAAGCATCTAAGGAAAGATTGTCCTAAAAGAAACAAGAAGAAAAGATCTGATCATAATGTGTCCAAGAAGAAAGGTAACCACCCTCCTGAAAGTTCTATAGATGGGTATGAAAGTGCTGATGTTTTGATTACTTGTAAGACAAGTGATAAAAATGATTGGGTAATGGACTTTGGTGGTTCATTTCATATGACTCCACATAAAAAATATTTCAAGAAATTAATAATGAAAGTAATAGGGTCAGTCAGACTTGGAGATGACAGACCTTGCCTGATTAAAGGGAATGGTACTGTTTTTTTCAAGTTAAAGAATGATACTAAGAGTTTTGGAAAATGTTAAGTACATTCCTGATTTGACAAGAAATATTATTTCATTGGGGACACTTGAAAAAAATGGTTTCAATGTGAGTCTGAAAAATGGGAAGGCCAAGGTGATCTGAGGTTCTATGGTTGTCTTGTCTGGAACAAGAGGAGAAAACAATATTTATACACTAGATGGAGAAGTGGTTCAAGAGGTGAACTGTGTTGCAGAAGTGTCAAAGATTGATGATTCAGTTTTATGGCACAAGAGAATGGGGCATATCAGTGATCAAGGGTTAACTGAATTAAAGAAACAAGGGTTTCTTGGGGACTTTAATGGCAGTGGTGCATGCTTTTGTGAAGCTTGTATCATGGGAAAGGTTCATAGAGTCAAGTTCAACAAAAGGGCTCATCATTTAACTAAAGGGATTCTAGAGTATGTTCATGCAGATCTTTGGGAGCTTGTAAAGAATGAATCCCTAGGAGGAGCAAGGTATTTCCTCTCTATAGTTGATGACTTTTCTAGAAGGGTGTGGGTTTATATTTTAAAACATAAACATGAAGCTTTTCAAAAGATTAAATATTGGAAAATTTTAGTTGAAAACCAAACAAGTAAAAGGGTAAAGACACTTACAACTGATAATGGGTTGGAATTTTGTATACATGAGTTCAATAAGTTATGTAGAACCTATGGGATAGCTTGACATCTAACTGCACATGGAACTCCACAACAAAATGGTTTGGTGGAGAGGATGAACTAGACCTTACTTAATAAAGTAAGGTGTATGTTGTCTAATGCTGGGATGCCTAAGAAATTCTGGGCAGAAGCAGTCTCAACAGCTGCTTATTTGGTGAACAGATCACCATCTACAGCTATTGAGATGAAAACTCCAATGGAGGTTTGGTCAGGAAAGAAGCTTGAATATAGTGATTTGAATATTTTTGGTTCACTGGCTTATGCACACATAAGTCAGGGAAATTAGAAGCAAGGGCCCACAGATGTTTGGTACTTGGTTTCACAGAAGGAGTTAAATGTTATAGGTTGTGGAGAGTTGATGAGGGATCACCAAAGGTGTTCAACAATAGGGATGTTGTGGCTTTTAGGGAAGATGTGGTGTATAAATACATTGTTGGGAAACAGTTTTCTAAACAAGGCAAAAATGACATTTTTAACCCCTGGTGTTCAAATTGAGGTGGAGCAGGGTGGAAACAATAATGAAGGTGGTTCAAAAGAAACTAGTGTTGGTGAAAGTAGTTCCAACAATGAGGAACCTGAGTGTATAGCCAGAAACAGGCCTAAGAGACAAATTGTCCCTCCTATAAGATTCAGAAAAAATGTAGACATATCAGCTTATGTCTTCATGGCTGCTGAAGAAGAAAGTATGGAAGAACCTTTACCATTTGATCAAACTATGATTTCTGATCAAAAACAGCAGTGGATTGATGCCATGAAAGATGAAATCAGGTCACTGCATGATAATGAAACATGGGAGTTAGTTGAGAAACCAGAAGGGCAGAAAGTAATGCCTTGTAAATGGATTTACAAAATCAAGGATGGGCCAAGATTCAAGGCAAGGTTGGTTGCCAAGGAATTTACTCAAAGAGCTGGAGTTGATTATAATGAAATCTTTTCACCAATTATTAAGCATTCATCTATAAGAATAAAATTAGCATTGACTACTATATTAGACTTAGAGCTTGAACAATTGGATGTTAAAACTGCTTTCTTACATGGTAGTTTGGAAGAAAAGATATACATGAGTCAACCATTGGGGTTTGAAGAACCTGGACATGAAAATAAAGTGTGTTTACTAACGAGGTCCTTATATGGGTTGAAGCAGGCTCCAAGGCAATGGTACAGAAGATTTGATGATCATATGATAGCTATTGGTTTCAACAGGAGCAGTTATGATTCTTGTGTCTACTTCAAAGAATATAAAACAGGAAAGTATGTTTATCTCCTGCTTTGTGTTGATGACATGTTGTTGGCATATGACGATGGTGAAGTAATTCAAGACACAAAGAAATGTTAAGTGCAGAGTTTGATATGAAGGAACTAGGGGAAGTAAGGAAGATACTTGGAATGGAGATCACAAGAGACATATTCAAAAGGCTGTTGTGGTTAAAACAGAAGTCTTACATTCAAAAGATGCTGAGTAATTTTGGAATGTGTGACTGTAAACAAGTTAATGTTCCATTAGCTCAGCATTTTAAGCTGTCTAATAATGATTCACCTGAAACTGATAAAGACATAATGTACATGAAAACTGTCCCTTATGCTAATGCAGTGTGTAGTTTGATGTACCTGATGGTGTGTACAAGGCCAGATATAAGCTATGGGGTGAGTGTGGTCAGCAGGTATTTGTCCAAGCCTGGAAAAATGCACTGGGAAGCTGTTAAGTGGTTGTTAAGGTACATAAAAGGTTCACAAGATGTGGGACTGGTATTTGGAAAAAGGATCAGAAGAAGACAGTCAAGTCATTAAAGGATATGTTGATGCTGATTATGATAAGGATCCTGATAAAGGAAGATTAATCACTGATTATGCTTTCAAAGTTTGTGGTGGATTGATTAGTTGGAAAGCTACTTTGTAGAATGTGATAGCTTTATCATCCACTGAGGTTGAGTATGTGGCCTTGACAGAAGCAGTAAAGGAAGTTGTATGGGTCATTGGTTTTGTGAAAGAGTTGGGCATTCCCAATAAGGAAATAGTTGTGAACTGTGATAATCAAGGGGTTGTGAACTTGTCTAAAAATAGCAGGTATCATGAAAGAACAAAGCATATTAATGTGAAGTTTCATTTCATCAAGGATATTATTAATAAAGGTGAGATTAAGGTGGAGGATATTGACACTAATGATAATGCTACTGATTTGATGATTGAAAATGTTTGGAATTGTTGGGAATTGGTTGAGTGATGATTATATTTGAAGGTGGAGCTAGATTGTTATAATAAGTCAAAGTATAAGTCAATTCAGCAGGATTTAAAGTTTGGTTCATAAGTACTTTCTAAGTACAGGGGGTGGAATTGACTATTCTGATAGTTGTTTCAAAAGTTTGTTATAGTTCATTATAAGCTGATGAGAGACCAACCTAAACCTAATTTTCTCTATAAATTGGGTTTATTGTGATCAGTAGAGTTTAGTCAAAATTGTTTTCATCTTTCTTTTCTTTTCTTTCATTTTATTTGTAATCTATGATGACTAGTTCTTCAATAAAAGTCGGTCTTAATCAAACCATGTAATTCTATTGAACAAATAATAATAGAGATTACAATGGTTTAAATAGACAAATAAGTTACATTCTAAACCCTCTAATATAAACTAATTATAAACTTAATCATTAAGTCTAACATTCCCCCGCAAGTTGAGGGCGGGGAACGACCTGCAACTTGGACCGTAATTCCATAAATCGTTGAGAGGATAATGGATTCGTAAATACATCAACAATTTGATCATCAGTAGATATGAACTTCACATTTAGTTTTCCCTGAGCAACTTTTTCACCTACAAAATGGTAATCAACCTCCACATGCTTCGTACGAGCATGAAAAACAGGATTCGCAGAAGATAGGTTGCACCAAGATTGTCACACCAAAGTGTTGGAGATTGGTAAACCACTCCAAGTTCCTGAAGAAGAGACCTCGGCCAGATTAGTTCAGCAATAGTGTCAACAATGGCCTTGTATTCGGATTCTGTAGATGACCGAGAGACAGTTCTTTGTTTTCTAGCAGCCCATGAGACAAGATTAGAGCCTAAGTAAATAGCAAATCCCCCCGTGGAGCGACGGTCAATAGGGCAACCAGCCCAATCAGAATCCGAGTAGGCTTGGATTTTTTGATGCTAGTCAGAATCATAGAATGTGTGTAATCGTGAGCCTGTGTCATGTCGGAATAGTAAACCAAGTTGAACTGTGCCCTGAAGATACCGTAAGATACGCTTCATAGCTGCCCAATGATTTTCAGTAGGGGCATGCATGAATTGACACACTTTGTTCACTGCAAACGCAATGTCAGGGTGAGACAATATGGCGTACTGGAGAGCCCCAACAGTTTGGTGATATTTAGAGGGATCCGCAAGAGGACTATCATCAGGTAACAACTCATGGGAGGGGCTCATAAGAGACGTGACAGGTTTACAATCTACCATGCCGGCCCATTGAATAATATCCATAACATACTTTTTCTGATAAAGTAGTAGATTGGAGCCATGAGGAACAACTTTGTTATAAATCTGGCTCTGATTAATCATTAAGTCTAACAGTCTTTGAGTTGTGTTTGATTCTTTTTCAGTCATCTTTCTTGGTGTTTTACAACATGTATTCAAGTGAGATGAAGATTTGCCATAAAGATGATGGGCAAGATTTTATATAAGAGTTAGTTCGCACTAACATCTTCAGAAACGAAATTCAAATAATATATGACAAAATTAATCTTCAATTCAAATTTGTGTTATCTGAAACATGAACAAATTACAGTCTAAAAAAGAGATTACTATCAGAAATATAAATGGCATCTCCATTGGTATGTCTTAATTATTAACTCCTAACAAAAGTAACACAAAAGGCTTATCCATGAACAAACCATGTCATAACCGTCACAGTCACAATCACCTACCTTCTTCCATGATATTGTAAAAAATCTTACATTGTGCCTGCAACACGAGTACTCATGTGTGTTTTCTTGTCATCATAAAGTTTGGCCAAACCAAAGTCTGAGATCTTAGGGTTGAGTTCAGAATCAAGTAAAACATTGCTAGCTTTAACATCTCGGTGTATAATCCTTATTCGGGATTCCTCATGCAGATATGAAAGACCGCGTGCTAACCCGAGGCATATTTCAAACCGGGTTGCCCAACTAAGAGAGAGCCTGCTGTCTCCTGCATTGTAGACCCCGAATATTACATTTTAGATTTATACTCTGCAATTCAAGTCAAAAAACCGTAGATATGATGAGTGTATGTGATATCTCTTACCGAATAGTGCTTGATCAAGACTTTTGTTCTCAAGATACTCGTAAACAAGAAGTCGTTTGTCTCCTTCAATACAACATCCATATAATTTGACAAGGTTGCGGTGTTGCACAGCGGATATTGTTGCAATTTCAGCAATAAACTGAGCCTTGCCCTGGTGGGAGGCTACAGAGAGTTGTTTAACAGCTATTACTCTCTCATCATCAAGTATTCCCTGTTCACAATAAAAAAAGATACTAATAACTAATCATGGTTAAGTTTAAATTTAAGAAGCAAAAAGGGATTGTTGATGATGGAAAGTATAAAGTACTTTATAAACAGGTCCAAAACCTCCTCGCCAAGCTTATTTGCAGAACTAAAATCATCGGTTGCATCTCTCAGGTCTCCATAACTGAAGGTATATGGTTTAGCATCAATTCCCAAAAACTCTGTAAATTAGCAAAAGCATGCAACTTTTAAATGAAATTGTGTCAAATATGATTGCAGTCATTATACTATTTCAACAATAATAGAACTTTAAAATGATAGATTTATAAATTATAATTATAATAGACTATGGGTGATTTTCCACCCATTCGACATATTTAGCTATCTTTTCTTATTTTACCCGCTAAGAGGTCAAACATAAACTGAGTTAACCATACAAACGTAAATGGATTGCAATTGCATTTACTCCTGATAACTTTTACAGTTCTATGGAGTTGTTTGAGTATGTCTTTGTTTTCCGAATGTTACACATGCAATACTAATTAAAGTAACCACAACAAAAATCATATGTGCTAGATACGCAGATGGAAATCGTTTTTCATCTACATTTAAAAAAAAAAAAAAAAACTACCTTCATAATTGTTAGATGTATCTTGCTTTTTCCTCCGCTGATGAAAAATATATAGGGCTGATAATAACAGAAAGCTAACAACTGCAATAGGAACAACAATCCCAACAATTAAACCGCTCCTATTCTTCTTCTTCTTTGTGGAAGGTGGAGTGTTGCTCACAGTGGGGAGGAAATCTGTAAGCATAAAAAAGTAAAGATTAACAGTTTCAAGCATCAAGATCTTGAAGTTTATCAACTATGTTCAAGAAATAATTTTAGTACTTGGGGTGGCACTGATTGCCGAGATAAGAGGTCCAAAAGTCCCTTGCCTAGGTACACAGCAAGTCCCTTTTCCATTCCAGAATAAATGAATCTCAAGGTAGTTATCTGTAACTTGAACTGTTGCTTGCCTTTCAACAGGACTCAAGGAGGCCCCCCTGCTGCCCTTTTTATATCAAAATCTTGAAAACACCCGGTTTCCCTAATAGAAAACAAGATTTGAGAAACTAATAGATAAACTTGGTAATTGTATCTTGTGTTACTAATGAATATTACAAGGGATCGTATAGAAGACATGATTACACATAGAACCTTATTATATAAACTAATACATTAACTTTTATACTAATGATAGAAATTAGCCGAAACAATAACACTAGAAGTGCAAAGAGGAGTGAGTCACGCAGGCTGGGTAACGGGCTGAAATGGGTCACCTTTGGTATGGCTCAAAACAGGCCGGGCTAGTTTGACCCCCATACATTTTTTTATAAGAACTGATGCAGTTTTGCTAATTTTTCAGTCTGCACTATTTGATCCACTTGAGATTCATTACAACCCAAATCGATCTATTCATTAGTATATGGGTCAAAATGTCAAATCTTCTACAGGGAAAGGAACGGTCATATATGATTTTCATAGAAGCAATTCCATGTCTTCTGAATAAGGAGAGCTGTTTGACTTTCAAGGTCAAAGTACCAACTTCAAACTTTCATCAATTCACAATTTAGGATTCATAATTAGCCAAATACTATTTTGGGAAGAAAAAGAAGTTAGCGATGGAAAAACGCATTAAACTTCATTAACATATACTTAACACAAACCTGCAAATAAATGTCAAAGACACGCCTTCCAAGACTTTTCCAAGTGCGCCCATTTTTCTATCTCTAGTTCTGCAAACTGGAGGGTCACTGTGTAGTTACCATTTTCCAACCCTAAACCATAATATCTTAATGATCCAGCAGAGAGTCGTGCTGTCTGAAAAATTTCTGAATCTAAAGTGTTTGTGAATTGGTTTGAAGAAGAAGCTGTATCTCTTGGGTTGTCCCTTTGACCAACATTGCTGACACCCCACCTTCTTTCAGAAGTCACATAATATGTTGCTGCACCAAGTGTTTCATTATCTTCTTCATGAAGTAACTGGTTAGTTGATGTGATCAGAGGACCACCACAATTAATTCCAAAGTCACTATCTGTAATAACCAACAATTAAAGGTGTGTGTGAGTTGGCCTTAACAAAAGAACTAGAAGCATCATGTTATGGCTTACATCTTGGGGACCCACGAGCACAAGGGAAATTCCTCTGGAGACACTCTAAACCTGAAGGCAAACCACTGTTTCCTGAATCTCCTAAAGTGAAGTTGTTCACAACTAGGTTACTGAAATTTGTACACATTACAACTATGGCATTAGTTCCAAGACTTGTGTAAAAACTAATTCAAAGTTGGTCACCAACAATTGCTTCTAATATAAAGGGAACAAATCACAGTTCAGAAATAATAACTTGATATGCAACATCATATGCACTTACAGTTGTAAGTTTGCCTCATTGACCCAAGAAGGAAGTGTTCCAGATAGTTCATTGTATGACACATCACTGCTTGAAGAAAATTGTAAATAATTTACAAATATATATCCATTTCACTAATTAAATAGCCTATAATGAATCTTGAAAACATGAAAACCCAACTTACGATATGATTATCATTTCTTAGTTTACACATGTGTAATATGGCGTAGTAAACATGTGTAATATGTTGTATTACACACACGTAATATCAACTTACGAAAAAAAAAATAAGTTTTTATTATAGCAAGACTATCAAATTAAAGAGATAAATGCTCAATTTTTGGTGTATTTTTTTTAATGAAAATGGCCAAAAAAGTTATGAACACTTAAAAAAAGTTTAGGGAAGTCGGTCAAAGTAAACAATAGTGGCTATTCCGATTTACCCCTACAAATAAATTACTTTAAACTTAGATAAAAATTATGAGATTGGTCTATACGAGTTTCTAAGTTTTCGCATTTAGAATGAATTTTTAAAAAATTGATTTGTTTGTGTGTGTATGTGTATAGATTTGTTTTGTGTTACACGTGTAATAAGCAGGTTTAGCCCCGTTTACGGCTGTGCGCATATAATGTATATATGTGTGGCCCTCGGGGGGCAAAAGTAAAGTTGCACTAATTTTAACGCTATTTTACTAATTTCGTGAAAATAACGTTAAAAACAACGGACGGTTAATCATGCATCATGTGGTGGCGTTGATAGCCAAAAGACAAGGGGCACTTGCACCAATTGGGCTTGTTCCGATTGCTAAGTGTTATGTTCCTTATGTCCAAGGCTTGATACAAAACCACTATCGAGCCGGGGGTCTCACTGGAAGCAGCCTCTCTATTCCCACGGGGTAGAGGTAAGGCTGTCTACATCTTACCCTCCTCAGACCCTACCTTAGCTTTGCTATTGGTGGGATTAACTGAGTATGATGATGATGATGATGTGTAATAAGCAGGTACATTTTTTTTCTATTCAGAAAGATAATAATAATATATATTAGATAAATAAAAAAAATTGATTGTCTGATAGGTTTTCACGGGTGTTCTCAACTCAAGTGGCTTTTCAAGTTGTACTTGCCCTATATGTATATAATTTTCACATTACTAGCCTATTATAAATCTTGTGAATATGGAAACCCCAAATGCAGCCATGCATTTCACTTACATATTTCTGAGATTTGCACTCTTTGCATCAGGAAGGGTACCATTTAAGCTATTATTTCCGAGAACCCTGAGAATAATGGCATCCAAATTAGATTTTTATTGTTATATAAATGTCAACATCGATCCCAAATATTTAATTAACATTAAATCATTGATACTTATTCACCTAATGCATGGAATATATTGATAAAAAGAGAAAGTGTATTACAAGAAAGAGAGTTGACTCAAGTTGAACAACCCTCTTGGAATCTGTCCATTCAAATTGTTGAAACTCAAATCCCTGAGACGTATACACCCAAAGTCAGTAAATGCAATGAGACAAAATAGCAAGACTGGCGATAGATATATAGAAAAGCTTTCCTTGAATAGTTTATGTGTTATTGAACTTCAATATCATTGTAGATTACTCACAGTCGTGTCAAATTTTGATATTCTCCAATGTTAGTTGGAATGGTTCCAGAAATTCGGTTATTCCTCAAAACTCTGCAAGGCATGCATCTTGTTATATATTTCAAAATAACATTGGTAGAATTAAGAATGAATAAAATATTTGCTCACAGAACACCAAGGGACTTCATATCCCTGATAAAAGCCATAGTTCCATTTAATAAACCACTTATCCTCCTGCAACATTCATAGTACCATAGCAAGTCAGCAACTAGATTTTAGAGGTTTAAATTAAAAGATCGAACAACTTGCAAAGTACAATATTGAATTCTGAAGAGAAAAATTACAAGTCCTGCATCGAGGTCAGTCTAGAAAATGAAGGTGGTATTGAACCTTCAAAAGAGTTCCCTTCAAACCTCCTATATGAACATAATGCATGTAAGTAATTACAAAGTTCCATCTCATATGTAACACCTTGACCATGAATATAACATAAAAGTTAACTTACAATGACTCTAATTGTGTCCAATTCCCTATAAAGTCAGGTATTATCCCAGTGAATGCATTATCAGAAGCCCATCTAACAGCACAAGCGATAGTAGTCATAGTAAATTATGTGAATGATGATAACTAACTAGAACAACATACAATTTACAAAAATAGCAACTTTTGACTTGGTGTCTAGTGTAAATTATTAAATTTTGTCAAATATCTAAACTGCCGTTCAGTATAAGCCAAAACAAAGGGAACTATATAAATTTACTTGCAATGATGAAAATACAAAGTAGGAACTTGGAACATGAGCTTATTCAAAATACATCTTAACAAAGAAAGAGTTGCAGTTTCACAGGATATATGAAGTACTAGTTTGAAACATCATGAAAGATAAATGTTCTTACACTGTAACCAGGTTCTGCAAACTAGCAAATGTAGAGGGTATTTCACCGCCAACTCCGGAACTACCAATGTAACTAAAAAATGAACATATATAAAGACGATATAAAATTTGTTAAATGGTATCGTGCATAGATATGCAAGCTGAAAGGTAAATCCAGAAAGAACTCCAAGCGTTCTTTAATCCTAGCTTATCGAAGAACTAAGCAATCTAACTAAGAGAAAAAATCCGAAGATAGTAATCACGAATGTTCTTACAGTTGTTGTAATTTTTGCAAATTTCCAAGTTCAGACGGCAGGGAACCATTGAAATTGTTTGTGGCAATTGACCTGTGTGAAGGTAAAAGAGATGTTTCAATGAGATTGATTTCTATAAAACTAAGGTACATGTATACACAGATAAGTATCTTTAAGAACCCATTTAGCTAATGGGCGCCAAATACATGAAATTTAACAAAGATTCAAACAATAGAAGTTGCTACTTGACGAAAGGTTAATAAAATGCAGAAAAAGTATACAGAGATCTAAGGTCAACAAGTTGTCCTAGCTCCGGTGGAAGCTCCCCAGATAAAGCATTAATGCCCACAGTCCTAAAGATGAATTCAAAATCATTGTCATCAATCTCAGCTTTATTCTTAAAGATGTTTAGGTTATAAACGATCATTGTCTTCAAAATTATAAAAAGGAAAGGCTTACAGCCACTGCATCCGAGTTAAATTGCCAATTGAAGGTGACAAGGGCCTGTCAAGTAGTTCTGGCGCAAATCTCTGTAGCAAATACTTAAATAATTAGCAGAATACATATATAACGTGTGTGTACACAAACACACACACATTTATAGATAGTTGTAGTTATTACGTATCAATAGTTCCTGAATGTAGTTAATAAAATATCGCAAGACATATTCTCCACTTTTTTAGGGAATGGTTTTTACAACCATGTTATTTTTATACTTTACAATCAACCATGGTATTTGCCAGCATGCAACAAAATAACCTAACTATTGTACTTGTATTTCATTAAAAAAAAAGACAAAAAAACCATAGAAAAGCATCTACATTCACTCACTTTTGCGCCTGCTAAAGTACAATTGTTGGGTTGCATCAAAACAATAATTAGAATGGTAAAACAACCAATGCACTGTTGGTTTTATTTTAAAAAGGCAAATCTCATCCATAACACCGTGAGTATATCAGTATCGGATATTAGTTTGGTAAATAACTGTTAATCTACCTAGACATGTTTCTACGAGATGTGTCCAGTGTCTCTACATGAATGGAAAGAATAGTTGTTGAAAAGTACAAAAGAAGTGTCAAATATAGAAATCCATACATAACCCAAGATATTAATATTTGATAGCATAATATTACAATGTTGATTAGGAGCAGACATACAGATTGGTAAGGTAAACCAAAGTCCAGAGTCCTTCTGGATCGGGCCCACCACGTCCAATGAATAAACTCTTCTGGTGAAGCGATGACAGTCACAAGATACACAATACATATAAGTAACAGTTTTAGTGATTAAAAAAAAACTGTATCTAGAGTTCATATGGAGTGTAAATTAACTCGAAAGAAGCGAGAGAAAGCAGCACATACAGTTGAGTGATGTGGCAAACAGAATTGGGGAAACTACAATCACATTTGATGCCTGGATTGTAAGAGACGTTATTGAAGTCTGAAGAATCCAAGGCGGTGCCGCTGCAGGGTTCGCCGCTTAGGTTCCATCTCATATATGCTACTGAACTTTCTTGTATCCTCCATTGCCTGAACACTTCATTTATCACTCGCACTGCAACACCAGTAAGTTTCTTTCAAATCAGGATCATAATCATAATCATAATAATGTTATAAAGCAACCCTACCTAATTTCAGAATCAAAAACTCAATACAATAATAATATCGAGAACAACGTTTTTGATCATGAATATCATTTCAAAACCTAACGTAAACCGCCAAAACCCCAAAACTCAATGAGTATTTACCTCTCAACTAAAAATATGTGTATGGACATTGGACCAAATCACTCGTTGTAACGCGAATCCTAATCAGTTTTTAAAATAGAGTACATGACGGTGACCATCGCCGGACATAAAGTAGCCAGCCACTGAAGATAGAGCCACCGTAAACCATCGTGCATCGTGCAACCACCGTCATTTGGTCATTCGCGGGGGAATAAAAAAACAGCTTCTAAAAAGAGGGAATTTGAGTTTTAATAATATATAGTCCCTCCGTCCCAATTTAAATGTCCCTTTCCAAAAATGGAAATGTAATTTCCAGTTTTGCCTATATAAAAGACAAAACACAATCACCACTTATAAGGATATTATTGTCATTTAACCACATACAAACAAAATATTTCTTAAAATGTGTGTTTTTTGAACTAGGACATTTAAATTGGGACGGAGGGAGTATAAAATATATAAAGTTTGATCAAATGACGGTTATTAATCTCAACAACTTACGCCAGCACAACTTGTTTGAGGTAGTTGAGTATTTTTCTTAGAGGCTTTTCATCCTAGTGTAGGTTACAGGTTTAATCCGTACACATCACAAAAAAAATTCTTTGTGACGGTGTGAACTTAGGTAAGGAGGACATTGGTCTGTGGGTAGAGATTCAAACTTGGGACCGCTAGGTTAGTATTGTACAAGTGTTTCCACTGTACTACGCATTTCAAAAAAATCTCAACAACTTACGCAATGTTCCCGAGTTTAGTTAGACCATAGGGTGAGGGTAGGGTTGTTCAAATCGCTCGGTGTTTGTCGTTCTCTCGGAAAATGCTTAAAAGATGCTCGCTTGATCTTCCGCTCGATTGTAAATGAGCCGATCGACTCGGTTCGGTTTATAAACGAGCCAAGCACGAACAAAGGTATGCTCAGCTTGGTTCAGCTTGAATACATTTTTATCCATCTATTATATATTTAATTATAAAAATACACACAATTTACATATATATATATATATATATATATATGGGAAAGTTAATTTGAGAACACCTATATTTCGTGCGAACCGTGAAAACGCCATCTAAAACCATTCAAATCAAAAATTTCTTTTTACACTTATCTTTATTACTAAAATATAATCCCAAAAACACAATTTACGCGTAAAATTTTAAACGTATATGGAAATAAATTGTTTTTACACATGTGTAAATTTACTGTATGTACATGTGTAAACTGTTTCATTTACACATGTGTAAAAAGTTAAATTGAAAGTGTTTTTGCAAGAAAAAAATGAACTATTTGGAAAGAAAATTCATTTTTTAATGTTGTATTTTGATTATAATTAGGTTTGTATTGAAAAAAAAATTATTTCTCATTTGTTCTCACGGTTCTTGCGATATTTAGCATTCTCAAGATAACCCTCCCCTATATATATTATATATATATATATATATATATATATATATATGGGAAGTATCGTTAGAAAACCCTCGTTTTTTGAGTAAACCCCGACAAAACCCTACTTCCGGAGCTTTTTTTTTGAAAAATTAGGGCATGTAATATACATGTTTTTAAGTATTCTGAGCCAAACAAATAAAAAAAGCGTTGAATGGTTTTTTTAAAAAAAAAATAATAAATAAGTTGTGCATCATAACATATGTTAGCTTATTTTTGCACTGGTAACATTACTAGTTCAAATTTGATACAAATTTATATTTTTTGGCTACAACATATATCTTGTTCCGTGCTATTGAGAGATAGGGGATAAAACCGACAAGTTCTCGAACAAACAGGGGGAGAAGCAGACTTAGCCTTAATAGAACCGATCTTATTCTCTGGCGATTTTCTGTGAAAAGGGGGGGGCAGGGAGCGGAATATCATTCCTAACCTAACAGGGGTGCGCGCCTCTTTTTCTTCTTCCGGCTTCAATGAGGTAGAATACTTTCCCTAGGGGATAGGCCTTGACTTTCCAGTTGAAAATTGTAAGCGGTAAGAGGCCAATCCTAATTAGGATAGGCTGAGCTTGACTAAAAGTATGATGAAGGGTCAGGCGGTGCTCTGACCGATTGAACTACAATCCCAGGAAAATGAGGCACAACTCAATTCAATAAAAAAAAAAAGAATAAACAAATCGAAATATCTCGTCGTAACGCTGACCGTCTTCTATAACCGGTTTGTGGGCGTCGGCCGGTCTTTCTACCAGATTCCCCTAAAAACCCTACGTGTATAATGAAAAAAAAAAATTTAACAAACCCGTTCGGCGCTTTTTTGATTTTATTTTTGGCTCAAAACTCTTAAAAACATGTTTATTATATGCCCTAATTTTTTCAAAAAAAAAAAAAAAAACTCGGGAAGTAGGTTTTTCTAAGGGTTTTCTAGAGTTTCCTCAAATATTTACGGTTTTCTACAGAACCTTACCCATATATATATATATATATATATATATATATATATATATATATATATAGAGAGAGAGAGAGAGAGAGAGAGGGAGAGAGTAAAGATAAAATACAAAGTGTTTTTTTTAAGAACTGTGAGAATCAAAGAGGGTAAAAAATTCTAATTTTTTTTTTATAATTTTTTTTTCCCATGTGCTTAAACATACTTTCTAGGTGAATAATACAAAAAAAAAATATTTTTTAGTGTAATTACGTCATTAAAGTAAATACATTAGTTTACACTAGAGTAATTATGTAATTACTCTACACGTAATTACTCTACACCAAAAATTTTTTTGTTTTTTTTTAGTTTTTTAATACTATTATACATGTTTAACAATATGGGGAAAAAATTCGAAAAAAAAATACCTCCTTTGATTCTCACAGTTCTTACAAAAAAAAAAACACTTTGTACAAGATCTTTACTATATATATATATATATATATATATGGGATGGTTCAATAGAGAACTCATTTTGGGGAGAGAACTCGAGAACTCCTAACTAAATACAAAAAAACAATAATAAAAAAATCATAACTCAAAATTTAAGTAAAAAAATAGAAAACTGGTTCGGAGCTTCTCTTTCCCACGTCATACCCGTTCAAAAAAAAATTTTTCTAAAAAAACACACACCTAAAAACGCTACTGCAGATGTGTAGTATAACCCAAAAGCCTAAACCCCCCAACTTACCCTCACCCACCCCCACCATCACCAAAAAACCTAAATCGATTACCTAAAAACCTAAACCACCTATCCACCCCTCACCCAAAAACCTAAACCCACCCCTATAAATACTTTAAATTAAAAAAAGTGTTTGCACTAAAAAAAAGTTTTTGAATAAAATAATATGAATAAAATAATAACAGTTAAAAAAAAAGTTTTTGAATAAAATAATAATATAGTTACTATTCATTAAGTTTGTCTATTAATATTAAATATATATATATAGGATTGGGATCATTTGAGAACTCACTCCAGTTGTGAGAACTTGAGAACTCATATGAGCCAATCACATAGTGACACCTCATCAGATTTGTATTTTTTTGTATTTTTTTAATCAGGGGCAAGAGAGACTTTCTACACTAGTATCTAGGGGTATTTTAGTAACACTAACACCCCACCCACCCACCCACCCTTTAAATAATAATAATAATAATAATAATATTAATAATAATAATAATAATAATAATAATAATATTAATATTAATAACAGAATCCTCTCTCTCTCCCCTCATTTGATTTCTGTTCTCTCTCTCTCTTCTTCTTCTCTCTCTCTCGTTCTTTTCTCTCTCTCTCTCTCTAAAAATAATCATAATAATAATAATAATAATAATAAGGAGGAGGAGGAAGACGACGACTGGTGAGGGCTAGAGGGTTAGGTGGTGGTCGTTGGGAGGAGCTGTGGTGGTCCGATGGGTGGCGTCCGATGACGGTGAAAGGGGTGGAAGGTGGTCCGATGGGTGGCGTCTGAGGCGGCTGACGGTGGTTTTTTCATGGGGCTGTGGTTCGATGGTGGGTTTTGATGGTGTTGAGGGGGTGGATCTGAATGTTTTCGACGAGGTTTTTGGGTGGTTGGGGGTTCGACAGAGGTTTTTGGGGGTGGTTCAACAGAGCGGTTTTGGGTGTTTGTTGTGGTGGTTGGGGGTGGATCTGAAAGAGGTATGTTATTATTATTGTTGTTTTTATTATTATTATTATTATTATTATTATTATTATTATTATTATTATCATTATTATTATTAGTTTCTTTTTATTATTATTATTATTATTATTATTATTATTTTTTGTGATGGGTTTTTGTTAACAGATATGGTGGTTCGATGATGGGGGGTGGATCTGAAAATGGCGGTTTGGTTGATGGTGATGGTGGTGGGATCTGAAAGATGGTGGGGGGCGACGGTGAACGGAGGCGGTGGGATGATGATGGTGATGGGACGACGGTGATGATGGTGGTTCGGTGATGCAGATGGTGGTGGGGATGGTGATGGTGGTGGTGGAGGCGATGGTTCTTGGTGGCGATGGGGGGGTTCTGAACAGGTTTTTTTTATTTATTATTATTATTTTGTTGTTATTATTATTATTTTTGTTATTATTATTATTAATTTTTTACATGGTTTTTTTTTGTGTGAATGAAGATGGTTAAGGGAAGAAACATGTTGAAAGATGATGGTTTTTTTTTAAAAATGTAAATAAACAATGTTGTAAAATTTTTAGTTATGTGTAGTATAGAGTGTGTAGAATGAATGTATAGATTTTTTGGTTGTTTTACATTGATGTAATACATTTTTTGTTGATTTTGTGGCATTTACAGTGTGTGTAATACGATTGTGTAGATGTTTGTTTTGGTTTTACACTGGTGTAAAATAATTACACTGGTGTAGTAGTCGTGTGTATGGTAGATTTACACTGGTGTAAAATAATTACACCAGTGTAAATAATGGTATTTTACACTGGTGTAAATAATTACACCAGTGTAAATCATCCTCATTATAGGTTTGTTTAGTTTTTTACACCAGCGTAATTTTGTAAAAGTTTGTGTATCGTAGATTTACACTGGTGTAAATAATTACATATCACACAAAAACGTTTTTGGAATATAAATTAATTAACAAATAAAATTTTAAAAAAAAACGTTTTTGGAATAACTGAATAAAAAGTTAAATCAAATAAAGTTTAAAAAATAAATTTTTTTAAAAAAATTGTGTATGACAGAATATTCAGTAATATTTATATAATATTTATATATAAATATAATAAATGGAATTAAAGTTTAAATAATATTTATATTTAATTATTTCTCTCTCATAGGTATTTTACTTAAATACCCTTAAGGTACTTTATTGGAATAAAAAATTCCTTACTAATCAAGTCAAGACAAAAAAGTTACATCATTGAATCTCAACCATTAGATCATCAAGATCAATGGTCAAGATGGGTTCCTATGGTTCTACAACTCAAGTGAGTTCTCAAGGGATCCCTTCCCTATATATATATATATTTATATATATATATATATATATATGAAGGGATAGGGAGCCTAATCCAGGTGGAGGCGGCGCCCCTATCCCCATAAACCGGAATTCCTGTCGCCATGCTTCCTCCGCGGCGCTGGCAAAGCAAAGAGCCAGCCAACGCGCAAGATTGCCAAGTAATAAACAGCGCACAACAGAAGACAAGCGCATCCGCAAACGCGCAGAATATCCCTTGGCCACTTTTGGTACGAGGTGCAGATGATCAACAAAAGGAAGATTCAGTCTGACAAGGTACGTGCCAACAGAGGGATTACAAGTGACAATAGTGGTACAACCACTACTGACAGGAATAGTGACATGACTGTGTCCATGCTGTCACCATACCTTCGTCAAC